>JASDQU010293998.1:0-14400 GCA_032191745.1 Picea mariana | reverse complement strand
AAAAGGATAAGAGTGGATGAAATGAAGGTTCAAGAGAGGTGACTATTTCATTTTTTAATGAGCTTGACACAGGAAAAGAACTATGCTTAGGGCTCTGGGCTCAATCCCCCAGATTGTTGTTTCATTTTTTAACGAGCATGCTACAGAGAGGAAGACTATGCTCAAAGCTACTATTTCATTTTTTAACAAGCTTGCTACAGAGAAAAGAAACTATGCTCGTAGATTCTCCTTGATCATGGCTTCCAAGAGAATAATGCTCTGGAAGGACACCATGTCAAGGGACAAAACTCATTCATGGCTTCCAAGAGATATTCACTGGATGGAAGAAAATCACTCTAGAAGGAGCACATATCGAGGGTTGCAACAAGGGTAAGGAGATCAGGCTCCAATCGCCCTACCAAAGAGATCACCATGTCAACTACCGGATCCAAATCATCAGAAGTTGAAGTCATGGGATAAAATGGAAAATCAACATCAGGAGGGTAGATAGAGTGTATATCTCCCTGAATTTCTTCACAAGGGGGAAGAAAAGAGGATCGAAAATGGTTATCATCCCGAGGTAGCTCATCAATGCTCAACATTTCCATAATAGATTCATCAGAGAGAAAAATTAGGGAAATGTAGTCTATCGCAGACGACAAGGAACTTAACCGTGATGGCATTGAGTAATTATCAGGTGCCAATAGATGTTGGTCATCTGAAGAGGGAGAAGCGGATTGGACAACAACGTATGATGTTTAGGCTGGAATAAGTGGCACATTGTCACCTAGTACATCGAATTCCAATGGAATAGGTACAATCCAAGGGTCAAATGATTCCAAAGATTGATAAGCTGTGGTCGAAATCATATTGACGGTGGCAATATGATGTGTATTCAGTGGAAGTGGTGTAGGGAAGGTACCCATAAGACTAGAATCTTTCAACAAGCCAACACCAATGCTTTCATACGTGATCTTGTGATCTCCCGAGAATGGAATGTTGTTGGTAGCAGGAGCGTGAGCATCGGTTGTGTAGAAATCTAACTGATTGACAGTGACAATTTTTCCCTGATGAGGGAATTGTACACATCGAAACACTGATGAGGCAATGACATTCATAACATAAAACCAAATTCTTCTAAGTAACAAGTTGTAATTGAGGGGTGCATCGACCACCTCGACATCAACAGTGATAGTTTTGCCACCCAATTGGATGGGCAGGGACTGTAAAAGCCAATGTGGATGAAAACCTCTCCCATCAAAGGTGTGTAACATCGTTGGGGATTTTTTAAGTGCAGGTGATTTTAAACCTTTCCAACATGCTAAAGACATGACACAAGTTGAGGCTCCCTCATCCAAAATAGTACGGTGGATTTGTTGATTTTGAACAACAACATCAACTTGGAAAGCAAGTTGGTGGGAGAGTCGAGACATATAATTGTCCAAGTTAAACATAATATGGTTGGACAACTCAGTATCAATAGCGCCAATAGTGGCCAAGAGCGTTATATGTTGACTGGGGTAGTGTTGTAGAACTTCTAACGTAGACATAGCACACGGTGCTTGAGCCAAATATTCAACAATGTTGTAGTTATGGGCGGCACATGAAATAGGAATAAAGGTATATTTACGGATAGTTCTCTTAGGAGGGCATAAGATAGAGTCAAACATAGGTTTCTCAATCTGAAGTGGTCCAGATGGAGGATTAATCAATGGAGGACTAACGGAGGATGGTGATGGATCTGGTAAAGTACCGGTGTTGTTAGTGAATTTTGCTTTATCGGGGTTACCTGGTGTGTCATATGTCTTAGAGAGAGTGGTCAAATTAATCCCATTAAACATATAAATATGTGCACTCATCGAGGCCTCATCATGAGGATGGCTAGAACTGCCCCTAGGAGAGGAGGTTTGAGCAACCATGGATTGTTGTGGAAAAGGCTGAGTAAGCACAGCAGGTTATGAATTTCCCTGGAAAAGTTTGGCCACTTCATTTCAATGTGGACAGTCTCAAGTATAGTGATCGTCACCACAAATGATACACGGGAATTTCAGTTTCCATTGTGGTTGATTTTCGGTAGTAGGCGTTTGAGCTTGATTTTTTGGTTGTTCATTATTATTAGTATTTATTTATTTATTTATTGTCTTCTTCTTACCTCTGGATTGTTGTTGTTGTGCCTCTTCTGTCACCTTAGTGAGAAAAATAGAGGTGATTGCAAGCTCAGTTGGGTCTGCTGAGCAACTGCAAGGAAAAGAGTTAGGGAAAGAAATAGAAAACAACAACTAAGAATTAAACTAAGAAATGAAATAACAACTAAATTCATGAGCATAGGGACATAGAAACAAAAATAACAATAAGACCCATGTCACCATTGATAAGACTGATATTAGTGAAAGAATACACCGAGAAGCAAGAGTAATATGAGTCCCTTCTTCCTCCAAGGGAGGGCTCTTGGACCCCCACAAGCAAGCTCTTCTTACAACAAATAAAAATGGAAAATGATGAAAGAACTCTTTGCTAATCCACTCAAGGGGTGAGATGGATTGCCCAATGCAATGGTGCAAATATACTCTTGGCAAGGATAGAGTCCTCAAGAGAATAATGGCAGCATATTTTTCTTTGAATTCCTTGAAAAATGAAGTGTATCCATGGCCTTTTTATAGCATTCCTTTGAGCTATTGTTCAACTAGTTTGTAGTGTGAAAAGAGGCTAGTTAGGGCATTTCTAGGTCTTTGACCAGCCATCCAGTCGAATCCAGTCTAGATTTGAGTGTCAAATCGGCTTGGGAGCTAAACCATAAGTGGGTGGGAGGCCGACCACTCTCATAAATGCGTTGTTTCTTAGGTGCGCAGATTTTTGCGATAACAGTCGCGCATCGTGTGCATGTGCGTGATTTCCACATTCCTGTTCTGTGCATGTGTGCGCACGCCTAGTGTCTTCATAGAACCCTTCAATTTTTCACTACTTTGTATAGTTTTTTAACCCTTTATGAATGCTTTGGTGTTAATTCAGGTCCATGGATGACTTCATCACTGTTTGATGATGTTGAGTTCTTGTAACCATGTGCGGACGAAATTTCAGTGATAACAGATGCCCCCTGATGGATGAGGTTAGGAGCATACATATAGCCAAAATCCATCAATGTTTCTTCTATTGAGAGTGTTGTTTTAAGAGAGAGAAATAGTGGGATCGTCCAAAGTGATCCGTTGGAGGGAAAAAGGAACCGGTAGAACCCGACCTACCATGAGGTGTGTAAAAAAGAAAACTGTGTACAAATGAGGCCGGCATGCCCCATGCTTGTGTCATGTAACTCAAAAAGGAGGAATGAAGTGTTGGTGTAGACAACTACAGCGCCCTCGAGGGCAGTCATGATAAAGGCAGAAGACAATTCTATGGATGAACATACTCTGAATAGTAGGCAGTGATCATAGTAATAAGTATCACCGATTATGTGGGCATTGATAGCCCAGCCAATTTCAGAGGTCTTCGGTAAATGAAAGAACTAATTGCAATAGTCGCAAAGTAAGACCCACCGTAACATGAGAAAGTGTTGACATCGAATGTTATGGGGGTCAATGATAGCAGGGATAAATTGTGTTTTGCCCTATGTCGTCTGAGATCTCTCATTGGGTGGGTAATGAGAATCAAGATATTGTTGCCCTTCTGGAAAACTGTGCTGATGTCGACAAAAAAGGGGGATGCGACTCCTAGAAGCAAATGGCTTCGTGAAATCTACTAGGTGAGGTTAGGAAGTGTAGGAGTTACATGGACGAAGTCAAGATGTAGGAATACTCAAGACTGCTCTTGGTTGGAGTATATGTGAGATAAAAAGTGGCCGCAACCGTTCAATGAGGTCAAGTGTCAGGGGGACGATAAGACCGGGGATAAGTTTTTCTAGAGGCGGGACAAGGTGAACAAATTCAGAGGGAAAAGGTAAGTGGCCTATGGGGTACTCTAAAGATATGGATGATGTTGGAAAGGGTGGATGATAAGTAGTGCTCCAACCAGTGGTGACATGGGTTGTGATTGGCCAAAACAGGGAAGCAGGTCGCCAAAGGTGATGACAAAAATGTAATGTAAGGACTAGAAATAAAGGCGTTTGTACAATAAACAACGAATAATTGGGGAGAAGTGTACAAATATAGAAACGGGTGCCCCAGTGTGATATGGTTGGCCCGGGAAGGGCATAATTTGCTCGAAAAACTGATGGAGGGTGGGGGCCCCATGGGTGGGTTTCTGTATGAGGTAGGTGAAATGAAGGGAGATCGGCAGATGGGTAAACGGATTATGGATGAAATGGAGGGTTCATGCTACTACGGAGGGGCAGCCCGACCATAGAACCATGGAGAGATAATCTAGGATTCCATTGGGAAAGATAGCAAAATGAGGAGAAGGAGTATGTGGTTGATGCGTGACATGATGTAAGACTATTGGGACTCCCATCCCTAAAGGGTTTTGAAAAACAACATGAGTGTCAGAAGTGCAAAAGGGTGCTATGAATGGGACAACTCATGTGGGTAAGAGTGCTATCAGGTGATAGTACCGAAGATGCAAATGGAGGTGTAGGTACTGCAGAGCCGGAAATGGGGATCCTAGAGGTGAATGTCAGAGGGTGTGACTGGAAATGTAAGTGAGATTCAGAGAGAATGACTACATGCCAGTGCTGAGTATATACCTGAAGGGGGTGTTTCGATGTATGATAACCAAGGACCTGCACACATGAAAACCAAATACCCAACATGAACAATATCTGAAGATAATCGAATATATGAGCATGTATTTGATAAGTGTGAATATGCCCATGCGTACCTGATCAGGGTATGAAAAATGGTGCCTCGGGGGCTCAGGATGAAAAGAGGCCCAGGGACTATGATGATGTAGATGACGGGATGTTGGTCCTGTGGCTGAAGACAGATCGAGAAATGGACACTTGGAGCTCCCGGAATGGTGAGTGGAAGTTTGGCAAAAAGGCCTATATATAGCTGTATGGCCCACATTGCCACCTCATTTGTACTTGCTTCTATAGTGATTGGACGAAAAGAATTCAGAGGATATTGTGAGATTCTGGGAGGATAAGGCATCTGATTGAGGACCCACGAGCATCAGGTTAGTGGTCTGATCATCCTGCATAGAATTAGGGTTTCATTTTTTTGGGCAGGGGCTGTATGGAGGGTCGTACAAGGGTGTTTAGGGGTGTGGGCCCCACATGCGTAGGCAATCCGGTAATAGGCATGCACATGTGTGCACCTGTCCACTGGATAGATGCGCATGGGAGCGCTGGTAAGGGGATAAAGGGCACGCACGATGTGCACGCCTGGGGGTTGAACAGGCGTGCACATGTGTGCGCTTGTAGAGTGAACACGCGTGCTTGAGAGTGCACCTATGTAATGAACAGGTGTGCATGCGTGCGTGCCTATGTAGTGAACAGGCATGCACACGTGCGCGCCTATGGGGTGTACAGGTGCGCATGTGTGCACGCCTGTGGGTTAAACAACCACACCGTGGAGGCAAGGTTGATGGGTGTAAAACATGTTGTTTTTTTATGTTGTTGATTGTCCATGTGGCTGATTTAGGATGGTTTTATGTTGTGTAGCTTAGCTTCGGGCACGATGCCTATTGGTTGGCGAGAGCAGGATTGGTCCTAGTTGTGAGACATCGTGGCTATTGAGGAGCCAGATGTATGTGTGACTTTGGCAACTTGTGGGCTGCTGAAGTTCTTTGAGTGCCCCTTGATATGGGCGCAGGAGTATCTCCTACAGTTTCTTATCCAAATGTGGAGTTCGGACCTGCACTGCTTCATAGTGCGGGGAGAGAAAATTCCCTTCACTGCAGTGGAGGATGTGTATTTTTTGACTGGGCTCCCATTTCGGGGAATGCCCCTACTGGCAGAGCTGATGCTACTGAGAGATATGCTGCTAGCAATGGTGGGTCAGAGATATTGTTCGGGGCCAAACTATATGTCTGACACAGTTGTGAGCATTGGGGCGATGGATGTCCTAGCGCATCGTTGTATAGCAGCGATGATTATGAGAGTGTATGGTTCATTGGCGATGCAGCAGATCAGCAGTGGCCAGCTGATGGTGATGGAGAGAGTGTTGGTCGATGAACATTTCGCCTGGGGGCTTACGCTGCATTCCAGGATGGTGGGGCAGTTGGACCACTGTCGGTCCACGGATACGGGAGAGTTTTCCTTTGGGTCCATCCTGGTGGCCTATTTTCTGGAGAGGGTGTCGATGTTGCACCCTAGGATTCTATTGGGTGCGCCTGGGGCGCGAGAGCCAGGACTAAGGTGGTGGTTGATTGTGTTGCTTCTCCATGGTGGTGGAAAAGGTGGCCACTTCTTCACTGCAGAGGTGACACAGGTATGGTAGCAGATATCGCAGGTGATATTGCAGTACCCCTATGCCAGGGTTGACTTCTGTTAGGATCCGGACATGGTGCTACCTCCAGGGGAGGTGTTTGACCGCCGAGGTATGTTGATGATGTTGATATATATGTTTTTGTGTTTTTAAGATAGCATGCCATATGTATATGATATAGATGCTGATACTATCTGTTGTTTGTTTGTATGTTCATATGTGGCACCTCATGGGCACGAGGTGGAGTTGCAGAGAGCATTGGCTCGTCAGGAGCCGGAGAGACTGCCACAAGGAGAGAAACGTTGGTGTGAGGACGCCACAGTGCGACCAGCTGAGCCAGAGAGGGTAGCGAGGAGATGTCRGTTTGATGACCCTGGTGCTGGGCCATCACATGCTCCTCYGGTAGCTGCCGGAGTGGATTTTGAGGACATACGCCGTCGTCTGGAGGCGATGTTAYAGGATGTACCTAAGGGCATATGGTCTCGCATTCAGGATGAGGGTATCCTGGAGCAGTGCGTGGGGGTTCCATCACCATGGCAGGCTGTAGTACTGCGAGMAACAGTGGCTGGTGCTGCGATGACCGGACGACTGCCACCGGGGCAGGAGGGACCGGTAGGGGGTGGACCACCACTGCCTGAGGGAGGGGTAGGGGGTGGTGGGCCGCCACCGCCTAAGGGAGGAGCAGGCAGTGGTTCTCTAGAGGCACCATGAGTGGTGCTCAATGTATTGATGTATATATATATATTTTTGTATATAGGTTGGTGAGCCCATTTTGTACCAAGGTGCTTCATTGGCCTGCGGATAGTTGTATTTTTGTACGTAAACATTTGAATGGCACTATGGACCTTTCGATATATACACGAGTATACATTTTTGAGATCTATGTGGTGTTTACATGTGTTTTGTAAATGTATTGATGATGTCTAATCTATATATGTGATGACAGTTTGTGTTATATGTTTATGTATGTGTAGAGGTAGCTTGATGTGATATATGCCAGTCTAACACAATATTAACTAGGTTATCCATAATTTGATTCAATTGTCTTGGAATATGTGTAAATGTAATGGAATCAAAATGTCGAGATAAAAGTCTAACCTGCAGGTATTTGCGAAAGAGGCAAGGATCACGGACGCAGTACACATTGTTGAGCTGGAGTATGACTAGTTGAGAGTAAAGGAAGACACTAAGGTGACAAATACGATGATGTTGGGCATCGGCCAGGAGGCTGATGACGGTGGTGTATTCATCTTGGTTGTTGGTCGCTGAACCCAAACATATGCCGCTCGAATGGAGCATGTCATGTGAGGGGGTGTAGAGAGCCCAAGCGGCTGAAGCGAGATTTTGTGTCCAACGGCTGGCGTCGTCAGCGTAACTGATGTGGTAGGTGGGTGGAGGAAGCATCTATCAATAGCACAGAGGATAGTTTAGACGTGAGGGATGGAAAAAAGATTAAAAACGCTATAAAAGAAATAACCTAAGTAGAATGACTACGTTTAAGCATAAAATTTCTTTAGATACAACCCGTTGACAGGTTCTTTGAGAGAGAGGCCTTCAAGGGAGGCTAGGATGTATGCACCTTTGGTGAGGCAATGTTGGATAATGTATGGGCCATGCCAGAGTGACTTGAATTTGCCATGGCCAAAGGTATCATGAGCGATATCATAAGCCAGGACGAGGTCGCCTTCGTGAAATACCAAAGGTTGACATGTCGATCAAAGGTAGGCTTGGATCATTTTTTAGCTGCCTCGTTGTTCTGTAATGAAGATCGACGATCTTCATCCAGAGACTCTAATTTCAGCAAGTGTTGCTCCATTGGAGCAGTGTCGGGTAATAGCTCAATTGTGGTGCGTAAGGTGGGAACTTCACACTCGATGGGAAGAGTGGCCTCAACCCCATGGACTAGATGAAATGGTGTGAAACCAGTAGTTGTTTTCACAGCCGTACGGTAATACCATAGCGTAGAAAATAACATATGATGCAAATTGGTTTTATGTTTATTAACCGTGCGCTGTAACATGCTCTTGAGGACTTTTTTAACTGCTTCGACTTGTCTATTAGACTGAGGGTAATATGGTGAGGAAAAATCGTGAGAGAATCCTAACCGAGATGAGAGTTTGATGAAGATATCATTCTCGAAGTGTTTCTCATGATCGGAAATGAGTTGGAGTGGTACTCCAAAGCAGGATATGATGTGTTTAAAGAAAAAACGCACTACAATGTCAGCAGTGTTGTTGAAGGTGGGCATAGCTTCTGCCCATTTGGTGAAGTAATCGACGATGACAACAATGTATTTGTGACCATTACTGGAGGGGGGATTACAAGTCATGAAGTCAATGCCCCATTTACAAAAAGGGTCGGCAGTGATGACGGGATGAAGAAGAGATGGGGGGGCTCGGGATTTATTGGCGTAGAGCTGACATTTCTCACATCGTTTCACGGCATGAATGAAATCATGAAATAAGGTAGGCCAAAAATAACCGGCTCAGATAATCTTCTGAGCAGTGGATATGCTCAAAAGATGGCCCCCACATGCGTCGTTGTGGCAGTCATTTAAGACTCTATTGGCCTTGTCAATAGTCAGGCATCAACAAAGAATGGTGTCGACTCCCCGCCGGTATAGGATGTCTCCAATGAGGAGGTAGCAGAGGGCCTGATGGCGAATATGATGACGATTATATTGTGAAAGGTGATTACCAAAATTTTGAGTTCAGAGGTAGACGAGGAGGTCGTCGTACCAAGGATTATTCGAAGAGATGTAAAATAGATGTTTGTCAGGAAAGTTGGTGTTGACGGGGGTACTGGTGGTGTCAAAGGGGAGGGTTGTGACAATTTTATCGAGAACGAGGGCCTTCTTACTCTTAGGTGTTGATAACTCGAGGTCGTACTCCTAAAGGAAAACGATCCGTCGAGAAAATTTGTCATTAAATTGCTGATGACTGAACAAGTACTGCATAGGGTTGGAATCTGCGATGACCTTTGTCGTGCGAAGCAGAATGTAGTGGCGCAGTTTCTGGACTGCGAGGATGACTGCAAGAGCAAGTTTCTCTTTGTGTTTATACTTAAAGGGTGGCCTTGAGAGGTTTTTACTAACATAATAAATGACATGCTCACGATTTTCATCACCTAGCTGGAAGAGAACTCCTGCTACTGATACATCTGATGCTGATACGTAGAGGATATAGTCGTGATTGTAGTCAAGTGCACTAATTAAAGGTGTGTTTGAAAGTGTTGTTTTAAGATCATCAAATGACTGTTGGGCATGGTCATCCCAGTGAAATGGCATTTCGTGACATAGTAAGCAAAGGAAACCGTGTGCGCGTATGGTGTAGTCTAGGAAAAATCATCGTAGAAAGTTAGCTTTGCCTTGTAGGCTCTGCAGTTGACGTAAATTCCGGGGAGGTAGAATTTCGGTGATAGCTTGGACTTTGAGGGGGTCCACGGTAATGCTGCTTTGGGAAACGATAAAGTCGAGGAGGCGCCCTATGGTGACACATAACACACGCTTGAGCGGATTCAAGCGAATATTGTACTGACGACACCGTTGAAAGATGATTCATAAATCATCAAGATGTTGGGTGTGTTTCTTGGATCGAGCTGTGAAGTCGTCCAAGTAGGCGAGGATGATATGAGCCAGATCATGAAAGATGTATGTCATAGCCCGCTGGAAAGTTGCTCCGGCATTATTTAAGACAAAAGGCATGACACGATATGCAAAAGTACCCCAAGGGGTAGTGAATGCGATTTTATACTGATCAGCGGGGTGAATTTGAATTTGATTATAACTAGAGAATCCGTCCATAAAGGATAGAGCCTCGTGGCTTGCATAGTCATCGATAATTTGATCGATGAAAGGCGTTGGAAAGTTGTCTTTGGGACATGCGTGATTGATATTGCGAAAGTCTGTGCAAACGTGGATAGTGGCCTGTTTTTTGTTAACGGCTATAGGGTTGGAAACCCATGAGGTATAGGCGATGGGGTAAATGAACCCGGCAGCATGTAATTTGTCAATTTTGGCTTTGATGGCCGCAGCTTTGGATGGGTGTAGTAGTCGTTGTTTTTGACGAACTGGTGTAATGTCGGGCCAGGTGTCGATGCGATGTTTGACGATAGAGGGATTGATTCTAGGCATTTCCATGTATGACCAGGCAAAAATATCCCAATATTCTTGGAAGAGAGATTTATATGTGGTGATTTCCTGAGGAGTGCAAGCAGCTCCAATGGTGATTTCCTCGACGATGCCATTTTTAATGGAAATGTCAATTTTAATGGTGGGGGAAATGTTGGCCATGTTGCCTTCTTCAAAAGCATCAGGGGCAGGAATGGGGTTTTTGAACCAATCGATAGGCCCTGATGGGATAAAATCCTTGGTTTCGACCATGTAAATGGGGTGTTGGTTAGGAGGTGTGGAGGCTTCCTGTGGAAAGAAGAGTGTGCGGTGGTGTAGTGCATCCCAGGGATAGTCCGAGTGGTTTAACTCTTTGAGTATTTATTTGTCGCATTGGAAGTGACAGGAATACAAGGGGTCATGAAGAGTGATATTGGTGACGATGGTCGTGTCATTGCCCTTTGGTGAGGAAGAAGCAAGGGGAAGAATGTTAGGAGATGGTGAGGGTTCACTTGACATAAATCATATATTAAAGTACTGAGGGGTACCCGTGGTAGTTGGGTGTAAAATGTCCGTAGGGGAATGAGCGGGAGAGTTGGGGGGATTGGGGGGTGAATCCTCAGATAAGTCATCTAAGAACCATGGAGGCGTTGGAAGGGCCTCGGGTTCGGGAGAAATGACATGAAGATCCTCTAGTGACGAAGTAATGTCAATTATCGACTCTGCGGGTCGTTGAAGCAGGGTCAATTGGCATTCCCTGTATTCAAGGATCATAGGACATTGGTATGTAAAATGAGCTAATGAGTCACAGAGAGAGCAAGGGTGTCTCATACGTTCATTGACTGAAGTGGTGATGTAATGGATGTCAATGATATTTGTTGAGGAGGACGTAGCAGGACTGGGGTTTCTCTGGAAGCTATGGCGTACTGCGGCTAATGTCTGCCGAAAGCGTGGCAGTGTTGGACAATAGTGGGTATAATGGACATATTTTGAACATATAGCACAAGCGAATTTGGTCCGCAACCCTTTACTACTAGAATGGGGAGTGGTAATGGCAAGACTGGCTATAGTTGCGAGTGTTGGGGGAGTGTGATTGAGTGGAATCAAATTCTGTAACTCTGGTAGAGATGGGAAGTTGTTGGTTTGGTGTCCCTATTTCTCACATACTGCGCAAGGAGGTTGGATGCATGGAGGAAGTGGAGTTGTGGGATCCTTCTTCTTTCTCCTGCCCCCAGCTGTGGCAGGGGGGTTAGTGAGTGGGGGTGTGGTGGGAGTAAGTATGGGAATCGTCATGGGGATTCCTTCTTTTTTGGGGGGGAGGGATGGTCGAGGGACCATCTATGGTGGGTGCAAATACCAAACTGGGATTGCTAATACCATATTAGGTAGGGTGAGCATTGTGTCTACCTGAAAATCTTCGATGCCTGGTGGAGGGTAAAAGAAGGGAATTTGGGTGATGGCTTGGGGAACTGTCTCCCAAACTGAGATATGTCCTTGGGGAGAGGTGGAATCATGGACTGGTGGGGTCGACGAGTGTGCAAGAGGTTCTTGAGGGGGAAGTGTTGCAAGGAGTGGGATGTCAGATATGATAGAAGCCTCAGTAGGAGGAAGGGTATCCTCTGTGTGAGTTCCGTTAGATGATACGACGCATACTTGATTGGAAGGATGAAGGAGTGGTGGTGCTCCATGGTAGTTCCTAACAATGATGGATCTTTGAAAATTCTAGGACCCATCTCGACGAGTGGGTATGTGTCATGGCTTGTGTGGATGAGAGGAAGAATGTTATCGATGTTGGTAGATGGATTAGGCTCGTAATGTGAGACTTGGTCAATAGTAACGATCTTCCCATTATGAGGGAACATCATTGTCCGAAAGACGGAAGATGCCACTGCCTTCATAGCTTACATG
The DNA here is from genome assembly GCA_032191745.1 of Picea mariana. Taxonomy (NCBI): domain Eukaryota; kingdom Viridiplantae; phylum Streptophyta; class Pinopsida; order Pinales; family Pinaceae; genus Picea; species Picea mariana. Next base: position 2,049 of record JASDQU010293998.1, on the reverse strand, counting down.
TAGCTACAACTGAATAGGATATTATAATCGAGTGGGGCATCGATAACTTCGATGTCAATGAGAATAGTCTTGCCCCCGAGTTCAACGGGGACATTTTGGAAGATCCCTTTAGGAGACGATGGTCRCCCGTCATAAGCTCATAAGGTGATGGCAGAGGGTATGAGTTCGGGGGAACCAAGCTTCTGCCATATCATTTTGGACATATGCATGTAGATGCACCTTCATCGATGATACACCGATGAACTATGATTTTCCATATTTTTACTGGTATTTGAAAAGTGATCAAGGYGGGAAGGCGAGGTTCTCCACTGTCAAGATCAAAGGTAATGAGTCGGGTATCTACGGGGTTGACTACCCCCAAGGCAGAAAGTAATGATTTCCTCTGAGTAGGAAAAGTCTGGAGGACCTCCAAAACTAACATGGCAGCTGGAGATTGTGCTAAGTCATCTACCAAACTATATTTATGAGTTTCCCTAGCCTGTGGGTTGTGGACATTCCTGCGCAATGGGATGCGAGGGATGCGAAGCGGTGGCTCGGTGGTAGGGTGAGGAATCACTAACGGGGGTCCCGTCGGTGTAGGGTTTGTCTCTGGAGGGATAGGAGGAGACTCAGTGGGTGCATGATACTGACGATTACGTGTTTGCAGAAGGATTTCTTCCTCACTAGTGATGAGAATTGTGCAATCTGCTGGATTGTTTGGGTTGAGGTATTGTCCCACCTAAGGTGGAGGATTTTGTGTGTCCTATTGGGTGTTTATCACACCTCGATGTGGAATGGGATTCTGTAGCACGGTAGAAGGGGGTTGTTGCACGTATTGTTGTGGTGCTTGCTGAGGGGCAGGCAATGCTGGAGGATGGGGAAGACTACCAAAGTCTTTCAACTGTTTGAAATCAGCGATTTGGGGGCAATGATGGGTGTAATGTCCAAACTCACCAAAAAGGGCACAAGGGAAGTTGTTTTTAACATTATTGTTATTTCTCCCTTGGCGTCTATTACTATTTCCCCCCTAGGGGTTTTGATTCCCTTGGTTCTGGTTGCCCCCAGTGGATTGGTTTTGTTGGGGTTGATTCTTGCCTTGACCTGGGTTGTTGTTGTTCCTGTTCCATCCTTTATTTTTGGCATTGTTCGATGGATGGGTTGGATTGGCCGTATTCAGCTATTCAAAATTTTGGTATTGTTGAACGGTAGAGGGTTGAACAAAATTCGCCCCCACATGAGGATGTGGGGGAGCCATGGGTTGTGGGGGACCAGGAAATGGGAAGTATGGATTCTGTGGGGGTAACGATCCATAAGGTACATAGGAAGGTGTAGTGCTTTCGCTAGTACTATAAGCTGAGGTAGAGGGGGTACCAGAGTTTGTTTGAATAGGTGGATGTATGGGGGGTGCTGGCGGTGGTCCACTGATGGGTGGAGGTATCGCAACAGGGTATGGTTGTTGATAAGGGGGTGGGGAGTAATAAGAAGGTCCCCCGTATGCCGGCGGGTATTGAGGTGTTCCATACATTGGTGGTGGTTGGGGTTGTGGAGCATGGTGAGTGGTGGTACCAATCAGTCCGTCTGCTGAGTGAAACATCCCAAGTTTGTCTTGGCCAAATGGCACAGGTTTTGGAAGATCAGGAAGTACAATGTATAAATACCCTAACTATGCATAGATAAGGTCATACTGTTGAGCATTACTAATGGCTTCCTCTTCCTATTGAGGGAAGGTGGAAGCGACATCCTTACCAAGGAGAGAGACAAGTGATCTAAGAAACCAATCGAGACACTGTTGCTTGGTGGTTTCTGCTTTGTACAAACTATGTCACCTACGCCACTCGTGAATGTGGTCAACGATATGTGTGGCTGAGGTTTGTTTGAAATTAGAAAGTAGTTCTAGACCATTGTCGTGGAAGATTGGTAATTGGAAGAAGGTCAAGAATGCTTTGGCCAAGGACTCAAAAGTTGTGTGGGACCCTTCTTATACATACCATTTGGTCGATGGGCCAGTGAGTGTGCGTTGAAATAATCATAGTTTGATGGAATCATCCATAATGCTATTGGAAGAGCACC
>JASDQU010293997.1:0-14254 GCA_032191745.1 Picea mariana | reverse complement strand
TGAATCACAGGACGTCCTCCTAGCCTCCAAGTTGTCCCAAACTATAGCTAGAGATCTGATGATGATAACTCTTCAAAGAAACCCTCAAAGTGATGGTTGAGCACCTACAAGTAAAACCCCAAGTGTTGTAATTCCCAATGTCTCTCCTGATCAGATGGATCAAACTCTCCTTTAGATGATGATGCGCCCTTGCTGGAAACTCCTGAACAGTACGGCCCTATTACTTTTCTGAAGATATTGGTGAATATGTGATGAGTGTAGAATGGTGTGGGTGGAGTCTTTCATCCCTGAGACCAAGCTTTCAAAAAAGGTGAGTGGATATTTCACCACTGAGTTGCTCATAAGGCTTTGTAAGAGCAAAACCCCCAAACTGAATGCTCAAGAGATATAACAAGCAAATACCAAAATCCAGAATGCCTCAAAGGTGCGCCCCAGCCTCCTATTTATACTTTTTCTTCTATTTCTCTATTGAGTTAGATTAACTCACAGGGTTAACTCTTCCAGCTCTTCTATTCTTTCATTGAGTTATATTTTACTCCTTTCTTACCTTTTTCCTCAAGTCAACTTAAGAATATAACCTTAGTCTAGTTGACCTTTCCCCTTAGTGTGGGACTATGGCCTAGTGGGGATTCCTAAGACACTGAGTCTTCAATACCTCTTTATCAAGAGGTGGGGGACATTATAGTCTCCCCTGCTAGAAATTGCTTGTCCTCAAGCAATTCCAAACCTGTTTCTCTCACCACTTGTTCACTTTCCCATGTAGAATCCTCAATGGGTAGATCCTTCCATCTGATCAGGTACTCCTTGATACTTTTGTTCCTGAGCCTCTTCTCTCGGACCTCCAATATCTCCTTCGGAATCAAAACAAGCTATCCTTCTTCATCCATGGGAGGTAATACCTCAATGGGTGTGATGTGTTGGCCTATGGCTTTCTTGAGGCAGGAGACATGGAAGACGTTGTGTATCCTGCTACCCTGTGGAAGCTCCAGCTCATAAGATATGACCCCTATTTTCCTGTTGATTCTGTAGGGCCCAAAGAAACATGGTTGCAGCTTCTCTGCTTCGCTTCTTTTTATGGAAGCCTACCTGTATGGTTGGAGACTTAGATAGACTAAGTCACCAACCTCAAAAGTACGATCAACTCTGTGCTTGTCTGCTTGGATATTTTGTTGGTTCTGTGCTCTCTGTAGATGATCCTTCAACTCCCTGAGAATATATTGGCTCTGTTGTATCCAATCTTGTACCATCAGTTCCCGGCTATCACCGAAAGAAATCTCCACAAAAGATAAAGGATCATAGCTATACAAGGCCTTGAATGGTGGCATGCCTATGGACATATGTTGGGTGGTGTTGTAGCAATACTCTCCCAAGTGTAACCATCTGGCCCACGCTTTATGTTGCCCTGCCACATAATTTTTGAGGTATTCTTCCACCCACTTGTTGACTATCTCGGTCTTTCCATCCATCTGAGGATGATAGCTGGTACTAGGGATCAAGGCCATACCAACCAATCTGAATAACTCCTGCCAAAATGTACTCACGAACCTGCTATCCCTGTCACTAACAATGGTCTTGCATAGGATGTGCAACCTAAAAATCTCCCTAAAAAACAGTTCAGCCACCTATGTTGCACTGAAGTCGGTAGCTATGGCGAAGAAGTGTGAAAAATTCTTCAACCTATCCACTACTACAAAAATGCAGTCCTTCCCTTGCATCTTTGGCAACCCAGTGATGAAATCCATGGATATGATTTCCCACTTGTACTCTGGAATGGGTAAGGGTTGTTGTAGTCCTGTTGGGTGTGTGTGCTCATCCTTGTTCTCCTGACATGTAGTACACTCCTTGATGTGCTTTATCATGTCCTCCTTGAGGCCCTTCCATGAGAACCTTTACCTCACCTGCCTGTACATCTTGTTGATCCCCTGGTGTCCTTCCATCGTTGAGTCATGGTATGCCTGCAATATCTTGGCTTTGAAGGCCGATCCAAAAACCAAAAATATGTGGTTCTTGTAGTAGATGAGGTCATTTATAACCCTGAAATTATCATCTTGTACCTGCCCATCCAATTGTTGACACACGAACTAATCCTTTGCATATTCCATTACCAGATGGTCTTTCCAGTCAACTGATACCCCTGTCACGGAAAAGATGGATGGCCTCCTAGATAATCCATCAACCACCACATTGTTCTTCCCTTTGACAAATTCAATGTAAAAGTCATAGGCCTATATTCTACTTACCCATTTATATTGTCTCTCATTCAAGTCCTTCTACTCCAATGGGTATTTGAGACTGTTATGATCTGACTTGACCACAAACCACGCACATACCAAATATTGTCGGAATTTGGCTAGTGCGTGCATGATAGCCATCATTTCTTTGTCATAATTTTGTATAGTAGCTCGGGACCCCTGAGTTTTCGACTCTCATAGGCAAGCGGATGAATATTTTGAATTAGTGCGGCCCCTATCCCTTCTCCTAAGGCATCACACTCCAAGGTAAAAGGTAGGCTAAAATTTGGAAGGGCTAGGACTGGGCACGTACTCATTACCTTCTTCATCTTGTCCATCGTCATTTGAGCCTCCTCATTCCACTTGAAGGCTCCTTTCTTAGTCAAATCATTCAAAGGTTCACATAGCTGAAAAAATCCCTTGACAAATTTCCTGCAGTACGTGCACGTGCCCAGAAATCCTCTCAATTATGTGAGTGTCTTAGGAGTAGGCCATTCCATGATGGATTTTATTTTCTCTTGATGTACTTGTACCCCCTTTTCTCCAATGATGTGCCCCAAGTAAAGAACCTCTGTCATTCCAAACTCACATTTGGACTCCTTACAATATAGTGATTGTTCCTCCATGATTGTCAAACTTTGATCCACATGTCTGAGATGCTCCTCCCACATCTTGTTGTAAATGAGAAAGTCATCAAAAAATACTAGCAAATGCTTCCTCAACTGCCTGTTGAACACATGGTTCATACAATATTGGAACATGGCTAGGGCGTTGGTTAACCCAAAGGGAATCACCAAAAACTCATAGTGGTCGTAATGACATCTAAAGTCTGTTTTTGATATTTTCTCCTCCCTCATCTTGATCTGATGATAGACAAAACAAAGGTCAATATTTGTGAAGTAGATAGCTCCATGCAACTCGTCTAGCATCTCATCAGTCCTTGGTATTGGATACCTATTTTTTATGGTCTTTTTATTCAAGGCCCTGAAGTCAATGCACATCCTCATAGTGCCATCTTTCTTCTTCACTAGCACTACTGAAGAGGAAAAAGGGCTAGTGCTTGGTCTGATGTGCCCCATGTCCAAAAGTTCCTTGATGGCCTTCTCTATCTCACCTTTGTACTTCTTTAGATGTTTGTATGGTATGGTAATGACTGGTTTGGATCCTTCCTCTAGCTCAATAATGTGCTCAAACCCCCTATCCAGTGGTACCCCTGGGAGAATCGGTCCAAACACCTTGTGGTTCTTGTCAAGGATTTCTTTGATCTTTGGGGTGTAGTGAACCTTGCCCTTCTCATCCATATGTGCTGAAATCCTGCATTATGTTGCGTACACTATCTCATCTATTCGGAAGATGGCCTCCATCCTCTTGGATGTGACCACCTTTGCAGCATTCCCTATCATGCCCCGAAGCATTATCTTTCGTCCACCTTCCTCTGTGAATGACATCTCCATGGTCTTGTAGTTGGTGGTGATAGGACCCAACGTGCTCAGCCACTGAACACCAAGGATGATGTTGGTATCCAAAAGGTCCATAACATAGATGTCCTATACCAGCTCATGCCTACCCAAGGTAAGCTTTATGCCAAGGATGTATTTTTCATAAGGCATAGTGCCTCCACGTGCTACCTCCACCTTGAACCCTTCAAACTCTACTGTGGGTATGTGCCTCCTCTTCAATAATGTTGAATCGATGAAGTTATGAGAGGCTCCCCCATCAATCAGAACCAATACCTTATGTCCTTGAAATACCCCCCTCATCTAGAAGGTGTTATAATTGGGCACTCCAATGATAGATGCTAAGGTATCCATACATTCCTGTCCTTCATGTCCTGTGATCTCTTCTTCTACTACCTCAATAGTTTTGGCCTCATTGTTCTGTATCTGCCCAATCACCTCCTCCTCCTCGTTGTCAAAAGTGACCTCTATGTAGTGCACTTTACCACGACCCATGCATTTGTGTGCTGGGTTCCATGGTTCTTTGCAAGTGAAGCAAAGTTTCTTCCTTCTCAGCTCCCTTCTGGTGTTCTCATCCACTCTGCCACGGTCCCTGCCAGAACCCCTTGGGTCACATTCTCCCTAGTTCATTAGAGGCCTTTGGTCTTTTCTACCATTGTTAAGAGGTGGTCTGGGTATGAATTTTGTATTAGCAGCTGGCCCCAGGTCCCTTGCCTTCCAGATAGCCTCATGTAGGTTGGTAGGCTTGAAATCCTTTACCAAACCCTTCAAGGGTTCCATCAACCCTTCAGTAAAGAGCATCATGAGTCTGGTTGGAGAAATTTCTTGCACCATCACTGCCAACCTATGAAATTATTCAATATATACCTCAGCCATGCTAGTTTTATTTAGCTGTGTGAGCTCCCAGAAGTGTAGCTCAGGATCCCCTTGATCAAACCTATAAATGAGCCTCTGAGTAAATTCTGGGTAGGATATTATTTTATTGTGGCCTAGTGTGGTGAGTCCATGATACCACCAATCATGAGCTTTTCCATCCAAGTACATAGTGGAAAACTTGATGGCTTCCATATCCCTCATGGGGTTAAGCTGGAGGTAGGTATCCAGCTTTTGCACCCATGCTTGTGCTGTCATCTTGGTCGTACCATCAAAGTATGGAATATCTATCTTCCCTGCTCTTCGTTCAAACTCAAACTGCTCCTGTGGTTCAGCCTAGGATTATTTCTAAACTTGAGTTGGAAATACTAATCCAGAGACATCTTCTTTTGAATCGTCATATCCAACCCGTAGTACTCCTTGGTACATCTTTCCATTTGTTCAACAAAATCATCCACCTGTTCCCGTTGCACTTGCTCATCTGTGAATGTGGGCATGTATGGCCTTAGGTTAGCCCTGCTACCCAGATTTCGGCCTAGTTGTTCATCTGTGAACGTGGGCATGTATGGCCTAGGGTTGGCCCTGCTACCCATATTCCCATTGGACATGCCTCCTCCCTGACTTCCTTCGGATCTGGGAGCTTTCTCCGGGTTATATCTGATCTCACCATGGAATCCACCGGATCCACTAGCCACCTTATTCCCATATGTCTTAGGGTCCTTCCCTTGATGGGTCATTTGCATCAAAAGATCAATTATCTGGGATTGGTTCTCGTCAATCTTCCTCAGATTCTCATCAACCTTCTTCAAGGTTTCAGAGATTTTGGCCTGTCCCCTTAGGTTGGTTTCTTGGTTCTCCTATAAATGGTGGACCAATTTGCCCTCTATGAGATTTATGGTCTGCTGGAACTTGTCAAATTCGACTGCCAAGAAGGCCAAGCCTTAAGGCTCATGGTCATCCCCTAACCCTTCCATTTCGGCCTCTGTCTCACTGCTTGGTTTCTTCCTTCTACCCATAAAGATTCCACTGTACCTCTGCATGCGTCGATCCCTCCACAGGTTTGGAGGATCAAATCTTTGATACCACTGTAATGATCCCAAGCCAATTTTTTTCTTGGAATCACTAACTACCACTGGCGTGTTTGATGTGCAAGTGGTTATTGTAGTGTTCCAGTTATTTAAATGGTTATTATACAAGATTCATCCAACATGTGCAAGATCACAATATATTCAAGATATAGAAAACACAAGCATAGATCTAACCTTTATTCTAAGAAGCATGAATCAGATACAATAGAAAGAGTAGATCTGGAATAATCCAAAGATGGCCCCAATAGATAATAGATACGAGCTGCTACAAAATTCTCCCACTAATACAAAACAAGCCTCCAAAGGCAAGATAAGAAATGAAGGTCAATACAAACAGATCTGAGCCGTATGGATGCCAACTCCTCCAGCTAAAGATGCCACTCTCCAGTAGAAGGCTAAAACCCTCAATAAATCGGCCCTGATGAAGGAAGACTCCAAATGAGCCCAAACTATACCAACTGATAGATCAGGGTGATAAGATCTCCCTCATGAAGTCTCAGGCCAAAATGCTAAGGCCAACCCCTCCAAATACTGAATTCTCTAATGAAGTTGCACCCTCCTAGATGCCTGGAACCCTAGATAACTCGACCCTAATGAAGGAGGCTTCCAAATTCTCTGAAAATCTCCAGGAATATAGATTGGGCTATGGAAACCCCATGGGAGAAGTTTCAGATTCAGATTCTAGGTAGATCTCCCTATATTTAAGAAATACTGAATCACAGGACATCCTCCTAGCCTCCAAGTTGTCCCAAACTATATCTAGAGATATGATGATGATAACTCTTCAAAGAAACCCTCAAAGTGATGGTTGAGCACCTACAAGTAAAACCCAAGTGTTGGAATTCCCAACATCTCTTCTGATCAGCTGGATCGAACTCTCCTTTAGATGATGATGCGCCCTTACTGGAAACTCCTGAACAGTACGGCCCTGTTACTTTTCTAAAGCTATTGGTGAATATGTGATGAGTGTAGAATGGTGTGGGTGGAGTCTTTCATCCCCGAGACCAATCTTTGGAACAAGGTGAGTGGATATTTCACCACTGAGTTTCTCACAAGGGTTTGTAATAGCAAAACCCCCAAACTGAATGCTCAAGAGAAATAACAAGCAAATACCAAAATCCAGAATGCCTCAAAGGTGCACCCCAGCCTCCTATTTATACCTTTTCTTCTATTTCTCTATTGAGTTAGATTAAATCCCAAGGTTAACTCTTCCATCTCTTCTATTCTTTCATTGAGTTATCTTTTACTCCTTTCTTACCTTTTTCCTCAAGTCAACTTAAGAATATAACCTTAGTCTAGTTGACCTTTCCCCTTAGTGTGAGACTATGGACTAGTAGGGATTCTTAAGCCATTTAGTCTCTTCAATACCTCTTTATCAAGAGGTGGGGGACATTACAAAGTGGGTGGGAGGCCGACCAACATCATAAATGCATCGTTCTCAGGTGTGCGTGGCTTTTAGCATCCATAGTTGTGCATCGTGTGCATGTGCTATTTTCCTGTGTTTCTTGATGGCGCATGTGCGCGCACGCCCTGTATAGTCATAGCGCATCTAAATTTTATAACTGGTTGTATAGTTTTGGGCCTTTTGGAAATTAGTTTTGGTAAATTTGGTCCATGGGTGAACTAATAGCTGCTTGGAGATGCTGGATTCATGTAACTATTTGCGGATGAAATTTCAATGATAATAGATGCCCCCTGATGGATGAGGTTAGGAGCATAAGTATAGCCAAAATTCATCAATGTTTCTTCTACTGAGAGTACTATTGTAAGAAAGAGCAATAATGAGAGTCTCAAGAGCGACCCGTTGGAGGGGGAGGGGAACCTGTAGGACCCAAAACCTTTCACAAGGTGTGAAAAATAAAACTGTGTACAAACGAGGCGAGTGTTAGTCCCTAAAGTTGCACTTGACTATGAGAGGGAAATATAGGGCATCATTCATTTATTGCTAAGTATTTTTAAGGTTTTATAATTTGTTTTTTGTAGGGTAGTTGAAAACTGGGTCAAGATTACAGCATAACATGAAAATTAAGATCAAAACATAGCATATCCCACTGGCTGAATAATAGGTAGACACATAGATGGACTAAACCAATTTAAGAAAAAGGAATATTAAGTATTCAATTTTTCAACTTCACATAAGTTCTTGACTCATTATATCATAAAGAAACAACACTATCAGCTTGATACTGTAACTTGAAAATTCTCTCTACAACAAAATTTTCACTGTATAAATTAGCAGTCAAGAATAAAAAATGCATTGCAATCTGAATAATAAATTCAAGCATGAATAAAGAAATAACAGAGTAGAAAAAAGAAGGTCTAACCATCCATATGCCTTTGCTATTAAGTGTCAACAAAACATAAATTCCTTTTTACAATAAGTTCCACAAAAAGGTTCTCTGGATCTCCAAATTTTTGACCTGAACATGGTCTCTCTTCAATCTATTTAAACTATCTATAAAAACTTCCAGATCCTATCATCTAGTAAAACCTTTAATGAATAGAATAAAAAAGTATCCAACTCCTAATGTTTTTCACCCAAAAAGAGCTTCTACTACCCCAAAATAGATCACATCTCAACAGCTTAATATAGCAAATATTGCCAGCATTACATTTGACTCTACAAAATAGGAATTTTGTTTGATTTTGTAAAACAAATCGAAGTCTTAGCATTTCATTGACCAAAACGAGTAGGCTTTTGCCATATTTCCTAGAAAATATTTAAACATGATTGTAACAAATCTCCATGTTACCTTCAAGATATGATCACAGCAGTGGCTTTGGCGTTTTTCTTCTTGAGCTTTGTAGTTAGCACAACATTGTGTCAGTAAAGTCTGGAATTAATTTCCCTGAGTTCTTTAAGCAATTCCCTTTGCTCTTTCTTCTTCTTTTTAAGACCTTGAATCCTCTCTTGCTGGCGAGCATTCCACTATTCTATCTGCGCCTTTTCCTTCTTTAATTGTTTTATTGTTTTCTGAAATTTTTTGATCTTTTCCTTATCAGTTCTAATCTTAACTCTGAATCCTGAGCATTCTTCAGAAGGTGCAATTTCATTCAGGTCTAGGTTCCTTGGCTTTAACCTAGTACTTTGAGACTAATTCTGAACTATGTTCTTCCTAGGAACTTGATGAATCTAAAGCTCCAGGTACATTTGGTAAGGGATCTAAGTCTTCCAAGTAATCCTATTTTTCTTCAGGGAATTCACTGATGCCTTTAGCCATCTCTTTGGATTTTGCTAATCTAGTTGAAACTCTCGTTACAGGGCCTGTAGGTGGTGTAAGTATTCCTTTTCTTTTGCTGATAGATTTCTTGGGCAACAGGGTCCTTTTTTCCCTTTTCCTAATACTTGCTTCAACATCCTTAGAATCATCTTCTATGATTATGGTGTTTTCTTCTTTGATTGACGGATTGAACATTGCCTTTGATTTCAGCCGATAATTGTTGGTAACCCTGGTAGAATTTCTTCGAGATTTTTTTGATACACACACACCTTTAACCTTTTTTCCTTTGATTGCAACGCTCCTCTTGCTGGTTGATGGCATTTCAGACTTGACTGTAGTTTGAGCAACAAGATCATTATCTGAATGTGTTTCCACTTTAACATCTTCCTCAGGAAACGTTTCAATTTCGGGCTCCCATCTAGGTCTTTTACTTCTTCTCCTCCTAGTCACCTTGATATCTGAAGATTCATGTTTCACAGGGTTTTCATTAGCAATATCTCGACTCTGTGTGATGGTATTCTTCCCTCTGCCTTTTTTCTGCTTATTGGAATGAGTGATCGGGTTTAAGGATTGCGTGAGCCAGCTTCAAGGATTTTGTAATTCGTTCAAAGCAGACATGACTAGGGTTTTAATCAGAACTTGATGGAACAGACTATTTTTAGCATTGGTAGAAAGTAACTGCACTTTCTTGGACATTTTGGTCAAGCTTTTAAGCAGAAAATAAGGGAGATTTAAAGGGTAATCACCATTTAAGTGAATTAGTATTCTGATATGGTAGATATAGACCAATGAAAACCTTCCTTCGTAGGTGATGTACCTATGAATTACAACTAGAGCAGTGTGCCATTCGGGTCGAACCCAGCTGCGAGGTATTCCCCTTCTCCAATCTGGATTCTGCTTATCTGGAAGGAGGAATTGATTTACAAATTCAGTAACCACGTACCCTTTCTTCCACCATATTTCCCCTCCAACCACGAGCCTGCAAGCCTTTGCGATAGTCTGCTCTGTTACCAGCATTAACATCTTACCAATTTCGACCTCATGACCATCGAAATTCATAGCGAACTCCATGGAAACTTGCTCATCGTAACCCTGAAAAGTGGTGAGAAACTCAAACCACCCGATGTCTTTGAACCTTTGAGCCATCTGAGGATAGGATTCAAGAAGTTCAGCACCTTCTGGTTCTATTCTGTCAACCTATCCGCTCCTCTTTAGCGCCATCAAACACAATTTTGCAGCTGTCGTCTTTGGGTTCCAAATTCGGCACCTGCAATTGTTAATGTATAATGTTGCTTTTAATGGATACCTGCATTCCTCACTGCAAGCCTGAAACAAGCCAACTCGAACAGGTAACATATAATGATCATCAAGCAACATGTAATTTGAATTGAGTCATGCGCGCGTACACAGCAATTAAATTCTGAAACCGTCTGATTTGGAAATGATTTCCAAGCTTTCATGGATGCATACGGACTCGCAATCCATGATTCATGTCATCATAACAAAATCGGGATTGCAGGCGCATATCATGGCATGATTATTTGGCGCTACGGGAATAGGTTTATTCCCGTAGCACATTTAACAACTTAACAAAACTTGAAAATTTGAAATCCAAATGGCATATAAGGAGACACCTCAATCTTAAACAATGTCTTTTCAAAATCAAACTTAAATAAATCATCAAAGACTTTAATGCAAGTCACAAAATACCAAAATCAAAAAATGGAAAATAACTGAAAATGGAAAATGAAGAATGGGTAATGGAGGTTTTAGGACAAGGGTTTCTCACTAAACCAAGACAAAATTAGAGACTAACAGTGGGCATGCCCCATGCTCGTGTCATGTAACTCAAAAATGTGTAATATAGTAACTGAAGTTATGTGTTGGTGGAGATGACTGCAGTGCCCTTGGGGGAATGTTGATAATAGAAAAGGACAATTCTAATGGTGAACAAACTATGAAAAGAGGTGACGACACCTAAGAAGTGTCACTGATTTGCAGGCATTGATAGCCTAACAATGTTCAGAGGTCTTCGGTGAATATAAAAAACAACTGCAATAGTCGCAAATAAAGACCCATCGCAGCATGAGAAATTGTTGAAGTCGAATGTAGTGGGGGTCAACGACATTAGAGAGAAATGATGGTTCTTTCTATGTGGTCCAAGACTCCTCATTGTAAAGGGAATGGGAGTCAAGATAATGTCACATGTCTGGAAACTATGTTGATGTCGACAGAAAGGGAGACGCGACTTTGAGAAGCGGAGGGATTCATGAAATACACTGGATAAAGTCAGGAACTAAGGAGTAACATGGACGAAGTCCAGGAGTAGTGAGACTCCAGCTTTCCCTTGGTTGGGGAAATACCTAGAGTGGCAGAAACCGTGAAACTGAATCTAGTGTCAAGGGGACGACTAGACGAGGGTAAATTGTGCCAGAGGTGTGACAAAATGGACAAACACAGAGATCAAAAGGTGTATGGACTATAATATGCTTGGGGTTTATGGATAAAGTCATCGATGGAAGGAAGTGAAAAAATGCCCCAACCAAGGGAGACAAGGGTTGTTGTGCCGGAAAAGGAAGGTCACTAAAGGAGAAAACATAAAGCTATGTAAATAAGGGAAAAAGGTTTTGTACAATTACCAAAAGAATAAAGAATAATTTGGGATGAGTGTACATGTATAGAAATGGGTGCCCTAGTGAAATATGGCTTGGCCTGTGGGGGCACAAGTTGTGTGGAGAACAGGTGGAGGGTGGGGGCCCCATAGGTGAGTTTTTGTATGAGGTAAATGAATGGAGGAAAATTTGCAGATGGGAAAACTAACTGTGGATGAAATGGATGGATAATGATACTGTGGAGGTGCAGTCAAAATAAAACCATGATGAGAAAACCTGGGAGTTCATTGGGAAAGCTAGCAAAATGAGGAGAAGGAGTATGTGGCTGATTCTCGAAAATGTGTAAGAATATCAGGACTCCCATCCCTAAAGGGTGAAAAAAACATGAGTGTCAAAGTGCCAAGGGGGACTAGGAATGGAACAGCTCATGTGGGGGAGAGTGCTACCGGGTGATAGTACTAAAATGAAGCAGAGGTGACAGTACTGCAAAGCCGGATATAGGGACCCTAAAGGCAAATTTCAGAGGGTGTGAATGGAGATGCAATTGAGATTCAAAGGGAATGATTACATGCCAGTGTCAATTATATACCTAAAGGGGCACGCTGGTGTGTGATGACCAAGTACCTGCACACATGACAACCAAATACCCGACGTGAACAATATCTGAAGATAATCGAACATATAACCGTTGATTTGATAATTTTGAATATGAGCATGGGTACCTCAGCAAGGTATGGAAAAATGGCTCCCCAGGGGCTAAGGATGAAAAATGGCCCAGGGACTATCTTGATGTAGATGGTGGGGTGTTGATCCCGTGGCTAAAGATGGATCGAAAAATGGACGCTTGGAGCTCCCAGAATGGAGTCTGGAATGTTGGCAAAAGGGGCCTATATATAGCTGTAGGGCCCACATTGCCACCTCATTTGTACTTGCTTCTATAGTGGTTAGAGAGGAGATTTCCATGGTTCATTCGACATAAACCAAATATTGAGATACTGAGGGTTCAAAATGGTAGTCGGGCATAAAATTTCCGTGGGAAAATGAACAAGCGAATTGGGGGGATTTGGGGGTAAATCCAGGTATAAATCATCCAAGAACCATGGAGCAGTAGGGAGTGTCACATGTTCAAGAGAAAATATATGAATAACCTCTGGAGATGGAGTAGGGGTAATCACTGATTCCTTTGACACTGGAGGAGGTGTAGGGTTTTGAATAAGGGCCATTTGGCGATGCCTATATTCAGTGATCATAGGACATTGATATGTGAAATGATCTAAGGATTCATAGAGAGAGAAAGGGCATATCATACGTTCATTGACTGAAGTCATGACATAATGGATGTCTGTGACATTTGGTGAGGATGATGGAGGTGGGTTGGGTTCTTTCTAGAAGCTCTGGCATACTGATGTTAACATCTATCAGAATTGAGGTAGCGCTGGGCAATGGTGTGTATAATGGCCATATTTTGAACATATGGCGCAAGCAAATTTGGTTCGCAGCCCTCTGCTACTTATGTTAGGGGAGGTAATGACAGTGTTTGATGAAGCGATGAGCGGTGATGGTGTTTGATTGAGTTGAATTAGGTTACGTAACCTAGGTAGAGATGGGCATTTTTTGGTTGGGTGTCCATCTTTCTCACATAGTGCGCAAGGAAATTGAACATGTGGGGGTAGGGGAGTGGTGGGATCTTTATTTTTACATCCACCCCCAGCTGTAGTAGTGGTGATAGTGAGTGGGGATGTTGGTGGTGTTGTGGGAGTAGGTACTGGAATCTGCATCGGAACTCCTTCGGTTTGAGGCGGGAGGGATGGTTGAGGGACCATGGTGGGTGGATGTAGATACCATACTAGAATTTCCAGCACCATATTGGGAAGGGTAAGTGTTGCGACTACTTGGAAAGCTTGTACGCCTGGTGGAGGGTAAAATAAGGGGATTTGAGTGATGGCTTGGGGAAATGTCTCCCAAACTGGGATATGGACCTGGGGTGAGGTGAAATTGTGAACTAGTGGAGTTGATGAGTTCTCAAGAGATTCAGGAGGGAGGAATTCTGTGACTAGTGGGACGTTAGATACAAGAGAAACCTCAATGGGAGGAAGGGTATCCTCAATGTCAGTTCCCTTGGATGAGAGGACACATACCTAATTGGAAGGGTGAATGAGCAGTGGTGCACCATGGTAAGTTCCTAACAAGGATGGGTCTTTGAAAATTCTGGGGGCCATCTCGATGAGTGGGTATGTATCAAGATTAGTGTGGACAAAAGGGAGGATATTATCGATATTGGCAGAAGGGTTAGGCTCATAATGTGAAACCTGATCGATGGTAATGATCTTCCCATTATGGGGGAACATCATGGTTTGAAATACAGAAGAAGTAACTGCCTTCATAGCATACATGTAACTATGACCGAACAAGATATTGTAATTGAGTGGGGCATCGATAACCTCGATATCAATGAGAATCGTTCTACCCCCAAGTTCTATAGGGACATTTTGGAAGAGCCCTTCAGGATAAGATGGTCATCTGTCATAAGCTCTTAAGGTGATGGCAGATTGTATGAGTTCGGGGGAGCCAAGTTTTTTCCATACAAATTTGGACACGATGCATGTGGATGCACCTTCATCAATGATGCATCGATGGACTGTAATGTTTCAAATTTTAACTGGTATTTGAAAAGAAATGAGGGTGGGGAGGCGAGGTTCTCCACTATCGAGATCAAATGTGATGAGTCAAGTATCTGCAGGGTCGACTGCCCCTAGGGTGGAGAGTAATGAA
>JASDQU010293996.1:0-14255 GCA_032191745.1 Picea mariana | reverse complement strand
CAAGTGTTTGCTTGGAGAAGTTAATTTTTTTTGTACAAAACAAATTGGCAACTCCAAACTAACCAAAATGTAGACACATGGACCCTTTGTGAGCACTAAGGTTTCAAGTAATGTTCCTCTATTTCATTAGAGGTATTATGAGGCATTTTATTCTTAATAAGGAAAAATAAGGTCTCTCGGATTTGCTAAATTTTTACCCATCTTCTATGTTCACATTATGTGACACAACTTCTCTAATGCATTTTTATCGTGTGGTGATTTACGTTGTAATAGCTTTTCACATTCTCTATGCATATATGATGTTTTTAAGTGTGTGACCTTTGTGAGCACTAAGGTTTCAAGTTATGTTCCTCTATTTCATTGGAGGTATTATGAGGGATTCTATTTTTAAGGAAAAATAAGATCTCTAGGATTTGCTAAATTTTTACCCATCATCTGTGTTCACATTATGTGACACAATTTCTCTAATGCATCTTTATCTTATAGCGATCCACTATTGTAATAAATTTTCACATTCTCTATGCATATATGATGTTTTGAAGTGTGGGACCTTTGTGAGCACTAAGATTTCAAGTTATATTCCTCTATTTCATTGTTGGAGGTATTACGAGGAAATCTATTCTTAAGAAGGAAAAAGAAGGTGGTTTTGCTAAATTTTTACCCATCATCTCTATTCACATTATGTGACACAAAACTTCTCTAATGCATCTTTATCTTGTAGTGATCCACCGTTGTAATAACTTTTCACATTCTCTATGCATATATGATCCGTTGAAGTGTGGGAATTCTCAAGCAATGTGGTTTTCTTGATACAATCATGCAAGTCATCGACTCAATTTCCTTCATTCTAATTTGCACTAAATAATCACTGATATATATATATATATATATATATATATTGGGATCTATCGAATTATTCGCAGAGTGAAACATTGTTCCTTAATGTGTCAAAGGGAGAGAAGGTTATCCTTTTTACTATTTTTCTGCACGTTTTTTTCTCTTTATTCCATTGTTCCATGGATATAAGGCAATATGATAGTTTTCTTGATAGCATTGGTTTGTTGCATGTTGCAAACATTATTCAAGCTCTTTGCAGATCCTTATTCATTTTCCTTTCCTCAAAGCAATTCCTTTTGGACACTATTGAGCGATGTTCCAATTATGGATGATCGTGTTTAGTATCTTACATTCTAATGGCTATGGTTACTAGTGTATTAATAATTCCCATTTTTTTTTTGCTAGATGATGGTGAAAATAAATCTTAAGTATTTATCAATGTGAATCTTCTTCCAATATACCTAATGTGCTAAGGAGCCATCAACATTTTTGGAGATAAAAAATTCCAACAAAGTAAGACACTTGTTGTTAGTCTCTAGAGTGAATTTAATGTTCTTGGATTAATTATTTAAGTGATATAGGAATTGATCCAAACTTACCCTGCCATGATGCCAAATGAAATTTGTATCACGAACAAATCTCTTTCACTAATCTAGTTTGAGTGGAAAGGTGTCAACAACCATATTCTCAAAATATTTCAAGTATAGATTTACTAAAACTAGGGAAATAAGAGATCATATAAGAATGTCATATGTTTGTTCATATATGTCATGGCATAAACTAAACTAAGTATATTTCTAGCAAATTTTCACCAAATTTGTTGTCTCCTTGTCTATGCTCATTTTATAACATATATGGCACTATTAACTAGAAATTTTGTATAAGTTAGAAATAACATTGAAACTGATTATGATATCATTTTTATCTATTTTAACTTTTTTATTTTTATTTTTAGATTTTTTAATCATATCGAGTGGAATATTTGATAAAGAATGGTTGACCCACAAGTGGATTACCTCTTTTAGCAAGTCAATAGCTTAGTGATTTGATTGTATTTATAATGAGGACCTCAAGGGCACACTTTCCTTATCAACTCTTAGGGAGACCATATATTTGGGGGATGATCAAGTAACTTGAGATGAGCCTCCTCTTTATATTGTAACACCCCAATTTTAATCCTTAGAATAGAAATGTATATGTGTAACTCGTGAATGGTTTAAGAGCCAAATGATGTGATATGTAAATATTGTACATTGAAGGATAATAATAAGAATACATCACAAGTTGTAGACGAAGAAGGACGAAAAAGATGGGGGGTTATGATTCCACAAGAGAGGAAAGAAAGGGGTCTTGGGGGGCTTAAAGGGGCCAACATAAGATAGTACTATTTTATTCCTATGCCTAAGTCTTTTTCATTACGTTATCCTAAGTCATATCAACCTTGATATTAGTTTCCAAAGAGGGATACATGGGATTTTTATGAAGACACATGGTTAATTATTAGCATGCAAATATAATCAATGAATCTTGGTTATGCAAGGGAATTGTCAATCATTCTTCAAGAAAGCCTTGTCTCAGACCCTAAGCTATCATCTTATGATTGCAATGAAAAAATGGGAAATCAATGTCATGAACTAAGTGAAATTATGACTGTGCAATGAAATTGTTATCATTGAGTAAAATGAATTACAACTAAGAATTCCTTCAGTCCTTGGCGATGAGACTTCTTGGCTAGTTTGTGCTGGAGTCCAGGAAGGAAGTGGGATAGCTTGAGGGATTGGATGGTGGATAAGGGGATCCCATTCCTTGAGTTGTGTAGGCCAATGGGGAAAGAGAAATGGTGGATTTGGATTGTTGTAAGAGGTTATAGATTATGAGATTCTAGGAAATTGGGTTGTGTGAGAGGATTAGATCCAACCATAGGTGATTTCATCCTTGTGGACTCATAGCCTCAACCTGAGGCTGGCCCTATTGCAAAGATTTTATGGGAAATAGAGATCCTATGGTTGGCTAGAACATCCTTTGTCTACAACAGATTGGTGGTTATTCCTAGAAATATAAGTGCTTATGTTTATTTATAACTATGTTGAATTAATGTTGTTTAATTGTGAATTGAATGTCGTTTTGTATGCATTTATAAGTTTTCATTTTTGTCTATGATTGATTAATTGTGTTTGCATGTTCTTGCATTTTCATGTTGCATGCATTAACCATTTCATAGCATGACAGTGAGGAATTAAGGTATTAGAGCCATATAATGTTGGTATCAACCTAGTATGGATAATGGGTATGTTACAAAGTGGTATCAGAGCAAGAAATTGATGGAAATTTGTGGTTTCAAGAAGTATTTTGTGTGAGCACTGAAAGTCACACTTTGACTATTATAAGTGTAAGCTCAATACCCATCAGAATGTAAAAGATAACAATTTATAAAAGTTCGAATGGATGGAAAACTCAAACAGGATTGCCAATCACAACCTACTCCATACAATATACACCAACAAATAAGGATTTGAATAATTTTAGATCGGTATCTAAAGACATAACATAAATAGATGGAATACTTTACAAGAAAGTGTAATGTTTCTATCATCTACATCAGGTAATATTTATACACATATGAATAAAACTCTCTGACATAAGAACTTCTCAAAATCAAAGAGGAAAACTCCAATATTCTGCAAGCAATATTACAATAGATGCTCAATTGCAACATAGATACAATTAGCGAAATGAATCATTCAATAAACTAAAATCAAAGTAAGATAGAAGGGGATGAATAAGAAAAAGGTTTGATTTCCATTATCCAAAGAGTCTTGAGTCTGGTTCATACAATAGGAGGTCAGTCTGTTACATAGACAATATAAAAAATGAGTCCTCTGGCCCCATTCCCACCTTCCCTTCTCAAAATCCACTTTCATATATAGTGAATGATCTCTATCTACCCTAAGGAGGTCAAAACCAAGGAGTTGCATAGGATCCTCCTCCATTTAGGAATCTTGTTACAAAAGACTCCAAAAACCTAACAAATTCCAATTTTTTGGGATTTTGTCTATTATGATAAATGCCTTTTGAAAGAGGTCATTCTACTTGATCTGAAGATGAAACACACATCCCTCAAGTCCAACTAACTCCAGGGAGACCATTCGAACCTTCCTTGACAGGTGGCAACCTCCAAACAAGGCAAATATCCAACAACTATGCAAAACAGAGAGTTTGCAGCACTAGTTTGCAGCACACTGGTGTTTTAATTTTATCTTTCAAATGCCAAACTGGGTCAAGATGAATTTTGGTTAGCAGGTCAATAACATTATCATGCTCCTCCACAAAGCATTTTAGAAAAACCCACATCACCGTTTTGGATTTATGATCAAATATTTATAAGCAACTACTATAGGAAATGAGTTCGCAGTGTCAATTCGCAGCGCTGATAGATGAGTCAGCCAAAACCCTTCTTTCAGTCTTTAAAACAACATTAAAAACCTCATGGAGTACCTCGTAAACCTGGGCTTGATGTAGATGCCATCAAATTTGAACATGTGTGATTGCAAGCTATCTAACCTCCAATGCTCCTCCTTAACCAGTTCGTAGCGCCAGTTCAAACATAGCTTTCACACTTCAAGGAGGCTGTTAGTTGATGGTATGACATAATCCTTGGAGAAGTGGTTAAATTATAGGCTCTTAAAACCATAAATATTCCTTGACATGATCCTATAATTGCAATGATGACAAAATTAAAATCATGAAGTACTTAGAGTACGATGCGAACTCTCCTAGTGAGTTAGCAGCACATCAAACCATTTTGACTTGACACTTAAATGGATTGATAGTGACAAAGGGGAGACTAATGAGTTCATTTCAAAGGATGTATGATGCATTAATGAACATACTATGATGCATTCATTTCAGAGGATGTCTGATGCATTAATGAACATACTAGAAAGAGAAGAGGGAAGAGTCTTTGTGCATGTTGAAGGATCACAATTTTTTTAAGTAACCACATGCACAGAGAGATGGAAAAGGTGAAATTTCCAGAGTTTTGGGGTTCTATATATGGATAGGAAACCAAGGCCTAGTTGGAAAACATGGACATGCATTTTTTTTGAGGGATTACACCTCAAATATTAAAGTATGTATGTGAATATTCCAATTAAATGGAAGTGCCTTACTTTGGTGGAAGACCCTACTACCATAGTTAGAGATGGATGTGTATGAAATTTCATGGGAATTGTTTAAGAAGCATTTAGAGAATGCTACCTTTATGAGGAATTTACTGAAATACGACTAAACGATATTAAATCATCAAGACAAAAAAACATGTGAGTGCTTGAATATGAGGTTAGGTTCATGGAACAATTGAGTTATGCACCACATTTGAAAAAGAAAAAATTGTGGGTCAATAAGTTTGTGTATGGCCTACACTATAACATTATATCCGAAGTGAGGATATTGATGCCTCATACCTTCTATGAGGTAGTTTAGAGGGATATAATAGTTGAGGAGGAACTTGTGAGAGGTGGTTAGTTTAGACCATTGATACCTTTAGGGTCAGAAGGATAGAGACCAAAATCACATTCAATTAGTACATCAAGACCTATATCAGGACATACATATGTGTCGAGTGGACTAGTGACGAGTACTCAAAGATTACTGAAATGTAACTAGAGGCCACCGACACAACAAATTCAACTTACACAATAGATGAGAAAAAATTATTTTTCCTAGTTGGGAAGTTAGAGCCAATCGCCTAAGAGGGGTGTTGGATATGTGGAGGACCACATTTTTAGAGAGAGTGTCCTCATGCATAAAATAGAACTGGTTGAGAGAAAATTCATACTACAGAGGGTGATTTGGGTAAAGCTCATTGAATCCATGTCGTGTTGTAGTGAACACCTGTCAAGATAACCATCAGTCCATTGTGCTAGAGACATCAGGTAAGATAAATAATTTTAGTTTTTCAATATTAATAGATCTAGGAGTGATCCGGGATCTTTTCGTCGGGTGACTTATTAAAGAATTGTATTAAATGAGCATAAACAAAAGTACACCATAAAGAAAAAAAATATCAAAAGGAAAGAGACATAATCATGCAATATGAACACAAATAAATTGATAACGGAGTTCATCCCTGGTTGACTACGTCTCCGAGTCCTACTCTAAAATGGGTAGGTCTTTTTATTAACTCCAGAAAAGAATTGGGCAAAATACATAAGTATACCTCATTTTGGAGTTAATATACAAAATCTTTGCTCATATCAGAAAACTAACACCACCATTGCGTTCTTGGCGTCTTTTTACCTAAAAATGACTGTCTCCACGCCTCGATCCGAGTTGGACACTTTCAGGCCCAAAAAACACCTCTGCCTCGGTTTTTGTGCCACTACACCTGCAATTAATGATGGAGAAATATCGAAAATCATGCCCTAGTTCATACACAATCCGTATGGGCATGCTCGGACTCCTCTCTCATGCTCTCTTGTCTCCCGAATGCACTGGCGAACCCCCTTCTTATACCATTTCGCGGGCAGTTGTGCATTGATGAGGAAGTTGGCGCATTGGTTATAGAGGCTATTTTAAGGCTTTGTTTATTGGGAAGGTTTCAGGGTCGAACCCCATGGACTCCCCCTTTTAGCACATTGTTGGCGCACTCTGCTAAAATGACGAGCAGTTTTAAACTAGCGGAATGGCTAAAATTGGCGGGCGAGCTGTTAAAACAACGGACCGTTTGCTACATGTGGCGGATGGTTTTGGCATGTGCTCCTAAACTGGAGGAATAGCTATTTATAGTGGCAGATAGTTGGTTGGAATGGTGGATGGTTGTGTGGTGGAATGTGGTCACATGTTTTAAACATATAAGCAGGGGTTGGGTCGAAGGCCTAGCCCCTTTCCTTTAACGCATATATAAAACATCAAAATTAAATAAAAATTTCACCATATTGTAAACAAGGAACATAGCATGGTGTATTGGTAGCACAGAGTTGTGGGGCCTTTGGTCTAGATAGGTAGTTTGACTCTTGTGGATTCATAAAACTTTTACACACACCAAGCATTGGAGGGGTGCCACGTGGCACCATATAATTCGTCCATGAAACTGACACTTGTCATCACTCAATTTGATCTTGCCACATCATCTCCATGCCAACTCAGATGTACGAACGTGACATGTGTCACCCTTGCAGTGGTGACATGTGTCACCTTGAATTTTGACTTTTGACCAAGTTTGACCTAAACTTTGACAGCTTATAACTTTTGATCTGTAACTCTGTTTGACAAGTCATTTGCGTAGCTAGAAATATTGTGACGCGCTCTTCGCGATCATACCATTTTAGTGGAGTTCTGAGAACTTTGAAGTTTTTCCCTTTTGCTGTCTACTGAAGCCATTCTGAGTGTCATGAGTTGCTTTTGTGCGTTCTGAGTTGTTCTTAGCCTTCTCTGGATCCTTTTTGGATCAAGGAGAAACATAAAGTTTTATTTCTCATAATGTATAGTTAAAATCTAAAGTGATGGAAATTGATCAAGAAGATATTATTCAAGTAGAGATGGCTTCCAAATTTAAGCAAGATGTGGGGCATTTAGCTAAGGATTGTGAGATGGATTTAGATGTATTCATAGCTCAAGGGTCCTTGTATTCAACTATGTTGGTATAGTAATATGAATGTACTAGTTAGAGAGTCATGGAGTAGTATTAGACTATCAAAATACACATATTTATTTTATAGATGATGCAAGACTAAAAATACTTTAGTCAGGGTGAAAAGAGGAGTGTCATTTAGATTCATCTCAGCCTCACAACTAAAAGAAGTCTAAGAAAAGGGTGTAAATTATATGCAGCAGCATCTATGAACAAGGAGGATACAAAGAATTTAGAACATTGTCCAATGATGTCAAAGTTTTTAGATGTATTTCTAGAGGGATTACTTGGATTGATGCCTAAAAGAGAATTGGAGTTCACAATTGAACTTTAACCAAGAATGTCCAAGTATATCACCATGGGGAGCACCAATGGTATTCATAAAGAATAAATATGGATCATGGAGACTTTGTCTCAATTATCGACAGTTAAACAAAGCAAGGATAAAGAATCAATATTCATCACCTAGAATTGATGATTTATTTGACTATATGAAAGGAGATAAAACATTTTATAAGATAGATTTAAGAAAGGGATATCATTAACTAGAAATAAGAAAGAAAATATTCCTAAGACTACATTTAAGACATTGTTTGGAAATTATGAACTTGTAGTATTACCCTTTTATATTAACAAATGCAACAAGATTATTTATGAGTTTAATGAATGTAGTATTTTAATAGTTTCTTGACAAGTTCATGCAAATGTTTTTGGATGATGTTTTGATATATTCTTGTACACATAAAGGGAACTAAGAGTATCTAATATGTGTATTACAATGTCTTAGAAAGAATAATTTGTATGGAAAACTTTCTAAATGATCATTTTATCAGTCACTACTTGGGACGTATAATTTGTGGAGAAGAAATCGTGGTAGACCCAATGAATATAGAAGTAATTATGGAATAGCCAATGCCTACTAATGTACATGAAGAACATATTTTTATGGGTTTGACGGGATATTATAGAAGGTTTGAAGAAGGCTTTTCGAATATCACAAATCTTATTACTGAATTACCAAAAAAGAATAGGAAATTTATCTGGACAAAATGGTGCGAGGAAGCATTTCAGAAACTTAAGAAATTATTGACAACGGGTCATATTTTAAAAGTACTAGATATGGATCAATATTTTTTGGTATGTACAGATGCATCAAAGGAAGGATTGGGTAGAGTACCAATGCAAGAAGGTAGAGTGATTGCTTATGCTTCAAGAAATCTTCGACCACATGAATAAAATTATGTGATGCGTGATTTGGAACTTGCGATGATATTTCATGCATAAATAATTTGGAGGCATTATCTAATTGCAAGGAAATTTGAGTTGAAGATAGATCATGATAGACTTCAAGACATATTTACACAATGTAATTTGAATGCTAGACAAAGGAAGTGGTTAGAATTATTAAGTGAATATGATTTCAACAAATAATACATTAAAGGAACAATAAATATAGTGTCATATGCTTTGAGTCATAGGCCATGTGTATTCTCAATTATACCATTAAAGACAAATTTACAAAAAAATATACTAAAGATACAATTAGAAGATGAATGGTACAGAGAAGCTAAATTGGAGCTAAAAAATGAAGTAATGAGAGTTCTGAAATATGGAGGATATACTTGGATGATGATGGCTTATTATGATTTTACAGAAGGATATATGTACCACTAAATGATGAGATTCACAATTTAATACTAAAAGGAGCTCATAGAGAAATTTATATGGCTCATTGAGGAGTCAAGAAAATGAATATGAAACTAAAATAGTTATTCTTTTGGAAAGGAATGAAAAAATATAAAGTTAATTTTGGAGCTAGATGTATTGGATGTCATAAAGTGAAGGTTGAACATTGACATCCGACAGGATTGTTACAACCACATGTGATATCTGAGGCAAATGGGAAGTGATGCCGATGAATTTCATTGTTGGATTGCCTATGACATCGATGAGACACAATTCTATTCATCCAGATTGGATCATTATATTTTTTTTCCTCTATCTTGATCCTTTTAGAGTGGAAAAAATGGAGGAATCAACTTGTAGGGCCATTTTAGTGGCATGTCCTAATTTGGAAAATTGGGGTCTGAAACCTTCCGAGGCCATTTTAAGGCATCAAATGACATTTTTTGGGGTTACATTTTTCCCAGCATAGTTGGACCTCATGACACCATTCTACACATCGAGAGATTCCAACGATGCAAAAATCGCGTCAATCGGAGCTCATATGTAAAAATTATGCCTCCAACAAGTTGACCTACTGTGTTGAACACCATGGTACAAGAGGATGCCACGTAAGCCCCCATTACTCACGTATATGGGGCTCTCCACGTATGTAATTTCAAGAAGATTCTAGAAGTTTCAAAACCCTATCACAATTGAGGGTTCAGGAAGTAAAAAAAACTACCCCTAGATGGCTATCGAGCTATGTTAAATACCATGCCACCAGGAGGAGAAGGGGTTCCATTATTTTGCATTGCATCTTGTTCCATAGTTGAGAAAAACACCTAAGAGTGGTATTCTGTGAGAATAACAAAGAAGGAAAGATTATGTAACATCCATACTCGCCATGGGTCAAAGACAACTCCACAAAGAATGCCTATTTCTTTGTACTTGCATCATTTCTATACCAGATAAAAGAGAGCAGAGCAACCTCACCTCTTAGTTGGGTTTTCTCCTGTATTGGGTTTCCTAGGTCATATCTTGTGTCTATTTGCGGATGGTATGATTGTATTTTACTATTCTCTATTTTCCACATTTGATCTATTTCATGCATAAGCAGAAAATCGATAACTATTTTATTAGACCTATTGTGACAAACTATTCTAGTGAAATATCTATGACAGTTTACAGATCATATGTATTTGTGGCAGTAGAAACTTTGACTAAAATTTCACACTTTATCCCAGTAAAGATTATTTATCAAGCACTAGAGATTGAAAGAGTGTTTATCAATGAGATAGGAAGGTTACATGAAATTCTAAGGAAAATAATTTCAGATAGACGACCAATATTTATGGGAAGATTTTGAATGAGTTTCCAAGAAGAATTGGTAACACAACTTAATTTTAGTACATCATACCTCCCAAAGACTGATGGGAAAACCAAAATAATAAATCAAATATTGCAAGATATGTTATGTTTCTATGTGATGGATCAACAAAACTATTGGGAACAATTTTTACCTCTCGTGGAAATTAAATATAATAATAGTTATCAAAGTTCGATAAAGATGGCACCATTTGAATTTTTGTATGGAAGGTTGTGTAGAATTCATCTTAGTTGGGATAGGCTGGAGGAAAAATTTCTAGTTGGACTATAATTCATTTGAGAAATGGAATAATAAATGAAGACAACTAAAGGAAGATTAAAAGAAGTGCAATACAAACAGAAGAGTTATACAAGCACACATAGAGTTGATAAAAATTATGAAGTTGGAACTAAGGTATTCTTGTGAGTAAGACCAGAAAAGAGATAAATTAAGTTTGGTAAAGGAGCTAAGTTGTCTCCACGATATGTGGGACCATTTGAAATTATTGAAAGAAAGGGATCAATTGTTTATCATCTTTCATTTCCATCATATTATATCATATGCATGATGCTTTTCATGTATCTATGTTACATCATTGTATTTCAAATCCTTCTCATATGATTGATTTGAGTTATTTGTAGATGTTGGATGAGGGGGCCCTGGTGGCCAAACCCGTCTGCATTTTGGACTAGTGCACTCGAAATATTTGGGATCAGTTGGTAGATCAGGTAAAGGTCCAATGGGATATTTATAGTCCCAGTTACACTACCTAAGAGGATGCCACTAAAATGTGTCAACAATTTCCATACTTAGTTTAGAACTTTGGGCTGAAGTTTCCTGAAGAGGGGGTGTATGTAGTGCCCATTTGATTCCTACTTGTTTGAAAAATTGTATATTATTATTTGAGGACATTTTTTTATAAATGATCTAGATTATTGATTTGTACTTTGATGATGGAACTCAAACTTTCAATTGTGTGATTGGTTTTAAAATATTATTTAAATTGGTTCTATTAGCACCGAAATTCACCCTCCGATTGCGGAGAGGGTAAGCCCAATACCGATCAATTTTTATGTCACAATGAATAAATTTAAAGGGGGTTGAATGGGTGCAGACTCAAGATAGTATCGTTCTAATTCATAAAATTGGACCAACATGCACAGGAAGGTGAGGTCTTGATTAACTTCATTCAGTAAGTTGTAGTAAGGGTGAGTAGGAGGAAGAACTAGAGAGAAGAATGTAGAGGTCTGCTATGGACATCCAGTCTTCCAGCAGCCTAAGGAGGAACAACTCAGAAAACAAGATCCTCTTGGATTCAAAGTTTCAGAAAGGCTGAAGAACGTTACAATAGAACTGCAATCAAACCTACATTACAATACGGCCATAAAAATCCATGTGAATCTTTCAATCATGGAAACTCCAACATTAGAGGTAAACAAGATGGAAAAGAAACCGACTTAGATTAAACCAGAAGTCTCAAATTTTGTTACATTAAACCAGAAGTCTCAAATTCTGTTACATTAAACCAGAAGTCTCAAGATGGAAAAGAAGCTGACTTAGATTAAATCGAGGTAGTGGTTCTTCGAGTCAACCCGACGCCTTGAAACCATGATAATCTCACTCTGTGACTAACACGAGCATGTTCATCCTTTGGTGCAGCTCACGTGAGCCCCACATCTTTTCCTCCATGTGACCTTGGGCCATGACCCAATGCTTATCTCCACAGGCACTTCAGAATTTTGCCTTTCGGGGGTTTTCACATTACATGACTACAATTTCTCGATACCCAATTAATGAAATCGCCTTTCTCAGATCAACGATACACCACCACTTCAGGACTTAGGAATTCGCGAGGTAGAGCTCCACCCCTTGTTAATTCCCCAAATCGTGATTTCAGGAATTCGCTTATCTGTTTCCACATGCCCCGCTTAAGATCTACGACTCATGCTCGCTTTGGGTCTAGGGACTTCTGACTTTTTCTCTGGCACTATACTTCAAGCAATTTTGAAATTCTGAATTTTCATGAGCCACCATTCTGAACTACCCACATGAGATCTCCACCTTCATAAAACTAAGCCTGCCTGTTTGTATTTTAAGCCCGAAATGAGTTGCTCTGCATGCTGCGCTCAGACGCTTTCTGTGCAGAGCACGAACTTGGACGACCTGTTGCCCTTGACAACTATATGTGACAACATTTGGCTCCACAGGGGATGGCATGCTCCCTGCGAGATGCTAAGAACAAGTAGTTCCATTCACCTTCTGCATTGGGCTATGGAGTCATGCTCAAAAAACATCTTGTTGAGGATTAAAGCCCGACAAGCACACTATCCTAAAAACGAAATCAAAATACATGGGCTCCAGGAGGATCTTATTTATGTACATTCCTAGACTAATTGATTTTTACAAAGCGCTAGATGAAAGCAAACTTCCACCATAGCCATTCAAGCAACTCCCTAGCTACAAGCTTTTTTCACTACTACATTGGGTGCAAATTACGGCGAAATATTACGACGGTTTAAAATTTCATCGTATTTTTTTTTTCTTTTTTTGGACTAAATATACTTTTTTTTTTCCGAGGTCCAACTGTTGGTCGCTCTAGCAACCAACATTCAAGGTTGGTCATTTTAACAACGAAAGTTAGTCGCTAGAGTGACCAACCACCAGTTAGTCGCTATAGCGACCAACAATGGCACGTGTGAGAATCAAACGGTCATTTACAGAAAATCAATCCTATATATATCTCAGTTACGACAAATTTTCTATAGTTGCGACAATCATTTTCTACAGTTGCAAAAATCATTTGGGTGTTCTGATGCAATGGTGTTCTGGTTTTTTATGAAATCTTGATTTCAATTCTCTTTCAAGAAGAGAAACATTGAATTGATCAGACTCTACATAGATGAGATTTTGAAGGTCAGTACTTAAAAATTTTCTGTGTGATTTAGTAATTTATGGTTTATTTTCACTCCTTAAATCAGATTTTATGGTTTATTTTAACTCCTTAGAAAGATTTTATGGTTTATCCACTTTTGATAGAGTAAAAAGATTATTGATTCAGCTACAATCACTCTAATTAGATTCAATCACTCTAATTTTGTTCTTATATTTCATGGAACTTCTTGAATATCTAAGTATCCTTGCCTTAGTAAATTTACATTTAGAGTTTCCTCCTTGAGTTGGAAAAGAACCAACTAGAAGTGAAGAGCAGTGGCTTTTTTGTTGATATTGGGCATCAGTACTCTTGTGTATCCCTAAAGCTACCGTAATTTTTATTAGGGACTTAATATTATATAGTGTGATTTTGGATGATAATAGATCCACCTCCTCTTATTAATGTTTCATGCTTTTAGGTTTCATGCTTTGTCCCTTATTTTTTCTGAACATGTTGTATAATTTTCATTACAAATATCTAAATATATACCAAATTATTTGAATAGATTTGTATATTGTACTTATAATTTTTCAATGGATTTGTTGTAATAGGTAATTACAATGTCAACTCTAGACGAGAAAAGAGAGCTTGTTATGTTAAAGCGGCACATGGTGATTCATGGTGATAGGAAATGTTATTTCCCTTGTTGTGAATGCAAGGGTTTTAATGGAAGAAGACTACCTTTAAAAATAGTTGAAAAACATTGTAGGGAGAATGGGCACATTGAAGGGGGCAATGAATATCGTCCCATGGTAAGTAATTAGTTATTATAGATCTTTAAGGGTATTATACATTAACTGGTTTTTTTTTTTTTTTTAATTTAT
>JASDQU010293995.1:0-14255 GCA_032191745.1 Picea mariana | reverse complement strand
GATCTATATTCTTGGAGAGTTTCAGAGCATTTGGAGGACTCCTTAATCAAGGCCGAACCAACTAGGGTTTCAGTCATCTAGTGGGGCACACCATTCAATGGAGAATTCATATCTACGGGGTTTGAGAGTGGATTTGGAAATTTGGACATCTGGGTTTTCCTTACAGTTGCCCATTCTATCATTTGGCATATTTCTCAGGATGATTGGACACTTTTGGTAGCAGGGCAGAATTATTCAGGGCTTCAGCATTCTAGCAGGACGTGGCACTTTCCATCTTGGAGGTTGAGCAATAGTACGGCTCAGATCTGCTTGATTTAGTCTTCATTGTATATCTAGCCTTTGGAGGCTTATTTTGTATTGTTGGGAGCATTTTGTAGCAGCTCATATCTATTGCTTGTATGACCATCTGAGGTTTATGCCAGATCAGCCATCTATTGTATTGATCTTACATTGCTCATAATAAAAAGGTCAGATCTTTGGTTGTGCTTCTACATATTGAATATATTGTGATCTCCATGTGTTGATGAATCCTGTATACACTTAATAACTCAATAAATTAGTAGTAGTTAGTGATTCCAAGGAAGAATTTGGCTTGGGATCATTACACCAATTGGGAACCAACTACCATTCTGCAACAATTTCCTCATCTCAAGCCTTGAGAAAAAGGTTGTTTTTAAGGGGGAGGATATGTTAGGCTCTTAACCTGCACATAGGTAGAACAATATATTTGGATGTAATAAAGGTCAATACTAATAAGGCCTTTCAATAAAATATAATAAGGAGGATGTAAGAACACCTAATAGAAGCTTCCACTTCTAGAAGGTTCTTCCTCTAGATGCTTCTTTTTAGTATAAATAGGAGTCGAAGGTATGAGAACCCTAGCTTGGATATTATTGTAATAGAGCTCTTCTCAACTGGAGGTTGCCCCCTCAAAGAGGCCCATGAGCATTGCTTTCAGATTCAAAGTGTTATTTTTGTTGTTATTCTCATATTGTTTCAGTGTTATTCTGGTGAATGTTCTCGTTATATTGTTGTCATTATGCCATTACTAGCATTTTATTCTCGTTCTACATACATTTTATATCTAGTATATTACAATCCTCGACATATGAAAACCATTCTTGTCTAGTTTTCACTCTTGGGTTTTTAGGTGACAAGGTTAAATGATAATGTACAATTAGTAGGGATTATCCTCAATGATTCTCCTTAATTATACCTTACATTATTTGGAATAGGGAATGTATTATTTAAAATATGGAATATGTTTGGTTTATATCCCAACAACCTTTAAAGAGTTTTGCTTGGGTTTTATCGGTTACAACCAAGTGTACCATTTATGTAGTTTTTGAAATGCAATAAGTGAGATGTGGCTAATCTAACATGCAAAATGCATAATGATGTTTAAACTAAGTATCAAAAAAAGTGACGAGTTAAACATAGCATCAAATATTTTATTTAAACCTTTAGAAAATGTTACTTGAGAAAATAAAAACAATAATTTAAATAAATAATTGCATTACATAGAAATCTAGTAATGATACGTTAATTACTGTAATATGCTTAATGATACGTTAATTATTGTAATGTGAGATTAACTAAAAATACAAGTTAAATCTATAGACAAAACTTTTTTGAGATAAACTAAAAAAACAAGTTACTTATAAATAAGAAAAATTCCCACTGTAAAAGAAAACACTTATAACATTACAAAATTTGGTAAATTAGTAAAAAGAGTTCCATAGACCACACATTTTGGAATTTAAGATTGTTTCCAAATAGCTTCACTAGCCATGGCTTCTCATTCATTAACATTTCATAGGAAATTCTACAAAGATGCAAAAACAAAAGACCTTTTACAATCTGAATCCTTATGATCTATTCAAAAAGAATAAAGAGGGGGAACTTATGAGCTTTAAACACCTAGAAAAAATTTCATTTCCACTCCTTGAATGTTGGTTATTTCTATTGCTTATTTATTCTCTTAAGAATATTCGACTTCCTTTGACCATATTGACATTCCACTTGGTTGTTAGCCTTCCCTTTTGAGTTATTCAAACTCTCCTCTATAGGATGAACTCATGTTTGACTTTATGAAGCTTCATCTATTTCCCTTCTTCATTTTTTCACAAAGGCCATCTATGCCTTAAAATATGAGCTGACTGTTCCCCATGGGAAAATGTATCCTGCTACAAGAATACTATGTATGATGTGATATGTGATGCTCTGGCTTACCTTTTTCTCATGATTTGTTCGTTTTAAGAAATATAGTCTTTATAATACCCCTATGAGCATGAGAATATTGTGCAACTATATGGTAAGTACATGGTAACTTTTCTATTATATTTGAATTAATAATATAATTAATAAGGGAATAACCAGTGCACTTGGGGGTGATAAATCCTTAGGATCACCATGGGGGAAATCAACAAACAAGAAGGGAAATTAGGGATGGTCAAAAAAATATTATTTTATTATCTATCCATGTGTCTTTATTCCCAATCCTTTATACCTTTTGTCCTATGCACATTATGGGGGGTCACGTATTTCTCATGCAAGTTGTTGGGAAAACCCATGGGGAATTCTACCATTCAATTCACTCTCTCATGACAAAACCAAGGGAAAAGTAGGGTGGTATGTTGATGTTGAAGTTACACCATGCCAAGGATGAGCATAATGCCTTAGTTTTGTTTCCATAGAAGTATGAAGAACCCATGGATATGTGATGACCTCTTGGCCTGTTATTACTACAGGTGCATAATTCTGAAATACATTCTGTTGGTAGCTCTGCTCTCGGCTGCACTCAAATACTTCATTCTTGGGCCCAAAATATATCTCTAACAGAGTATTGGATTTCTTTGTTAAACCATGGTTTCTCCAAAAAAATATTTGCTATTCTAAAAATTATTCGCCCAAATTATATAGGATAAAATTATTTTACCTTAAAAATGGCCAAAATTTTATACAAACTATATAAAATCCTTAGAAATTTGAATATTTTTACAAAAATATCGCCAAACATTTATCGTTGGAATATGAAGGATTAGTAATATTCGCCAAGGTTTCTACATTTTAAAATAAATTTCCATCCTTAAAATCATCCCCGATGTTGTGACTAAGCACTAATCATCGTCACTCAATCTCTATTTTCCTTCTAAACTAACAATTGTGATTTAATCGTGATATAATCCAACGGTTATATCTTTCCTATGCATACAACTTTATTTGGAGTGAGACTTCGATGGGTCAGAGTTAGTACTCTGAATGGCCTCTTCAAACTTCAAACACCAAATAACCTCTATCATTGATCATTCATGATGAACGATCACCAATGAATCACCCTCCGTCATTGATATGTCATAATGAATGGTAACAATTTAATCCTTTTCATTCTACTTTTGTTATCCTGATCTCGATGGTCAACTTCCATGGGTCGTCTCTTGAGTTTCCGATGTAAATTACTCTGAATAGATATCAAACATTGATCACTCCTCTATCGTCATGTCAATCAAGTCTATAAGGAATATTATTCGATACCGTCTATTGATGTTTTGAAACTTTCCTAATCCTTTGGATGTCGAGTGATATAGTATTGAAAAGGAATATTCTCTTCGATGCTTTTCTTCAAAGTGTTGGAACAAAATCCAAAATATGGACTCCAAAAAAATTACTCTGAAAGCTTTTCACCATCGCCTCAGACTCCAAAATCAGGACTATTCCCCACCATCGATCTCGATGTATGCCAATCCAAATCTAATCTCAGTCATCCAAACCTTTAAACACATAAATAAAGTCTCGATCCAATGAATCAACGATCTCGATTGACTAGGAATTTTATCGGATAATTGTTGTTCCTCCTCATCTCACATAGGTATTTGAACTCTATTTTGATTTGCACACAAAGAAAATTTTGACATTTTCTCATCTCGACTTCAAACGATTCAACTAAAAACTCAACCAGTCCATAATTGCATTTGGGCATCTATCTCTTCTATGATCGATGGTTGATTTCAATCAATTTATCGTATGTGAGGGTTTACTCCCACGATTCATTCCAAACTTGCATAAACACTCTACAGAATCTAATTTATGCCTCACATATTCAACACAGGGACATCAATATAAAAATGCACACCCAATCTCTTACTAACACAAAGATTCCATAAAACTAAGTATTCTATTAATGCACATTCATTATTCTAACCTGATTTAAATTTAAGTGGCCTCTTCCTGGCCTTAGGCCGCACTTGGCCTCTTATACGCACCTCTAATCCTCTTCTCCCTGTCTAAATTGGACCACCTTCTTCCTGTAGGCTTACAACATTTAAACAAAAAGGTTATGAACTAGAATTTGTTCAGATCCACAAAATCCTCCTTAACAATCTCTCACAAATCTTAAGATCTTCTCAATAAGGAAGATTCGATTACATATTAATCAATCTCAACTCAGCAACCTCTATCCTATGCAATTCTACTAGAACTCAATAAAACATAAGAAGTTACAATATTTCAAGCTTAGGGAAACCACTCCCATCAAAAATCATAATACCCCTTAGGCTTAATCAACAAGGTTATATTAGGAGGAAAAATGCTCCTCCATCAGACTCCCAGGGTTAAAATTTTCATGATCTCCTAATCATGAGTATTTATTTGTGTAAGTCCTCTTGGATCCCAAACCTTATGTTTCTATCCACTTGCCTTGTTGTCTTGCTACTTCTTTGTTGTTGTTTGCAACTTTCCAGGATCCCATATCTTACTTTGTTTCTTTCCAATCATCCTATTAATGTAGTCTCTCTTAGCCAACTGCAACTTGTGATTGAACAAACAATTATCTTGAAAAACTAACAATTATTCTTCTCCTCTTGATGCCTCACATTCTTATTTCATATCAGGTACTCTGGAATACTCTTTTCCTTCATTAGTCTTTGTGACAGTTCTAGATGACTTTCCAGCTTCATCCTTTGCACAACATGTAAACACACATAAATCATTAGTTTTAAAAATATAAGACCCCATGGTCTCAAATGATTCTTCTGACATCATCCTCTCATGCTGATATAAACTTTCCTGATAGTTCATGAGACTCTCAACAAGTCTCACATACACATATCTACCATCATCCTCTTAGAGGAATAGTCCTTTCTATGGTTCACGAAAGTTAAATTTCTCCTATGCCATTATCCTCTGTCCAAAATCAACTGCTATGAGTTTCTCTTCCACCATCCAAGCACTCAACATGTGCTTCAAACTTCATCTAAGCTTCCTTGCATACAAATGCTCAATATGCCATTTGGCCTTCTTCTTCATTCCAACAACATCTTTGGTCTTCTTCGATATCCTGTAGCAACTCCATAATTATGTTGAGTCTCTCCTTTATGTCAACAAACTCTCTGTCAAACTCTTCTTGATTCATCTTCTTTCTACCAACTTATTTGGTATCCTCTTTCCTCTAGCTATGGCTTCTCTCTGAACCTCTATCATGACTATCAGTAGTCATCTCCATTTCTTCTCCTCATTAACTTCTCATAGTCCAATGTGAGCTGCATCAAGCCTCTGTAGCAAGTCCCCTCTACCTTCCATTCAATACCTCACCAAGATTTCTCCTGAGCTTGACCTCTTGGTATCACTAGTTCTCTCCATAAGAACCTTTTGAGTAGTCCTCTACTCTTCTCTAGATTCTTCACCTACTCACTTTCCCTTTAAGAACTTTTATTGTTCTCCTCACTTCCAATCCTCAATTTAAAGTGTTACAACACCCTTTGCTTCAAGGTTATTTTTCCATAAGATTCTCCTTCACTTGAGATAGTTTATTTCTCTTTATTCCTCTGTCATAGCTCTACTGGCTAACAACGGATTCTACCATTTCTTACCCTTCTGATGCTACCTGCAATCATAATTTTCTTAACCATAATTAATCATAAAATATTAAACCAATACCTATAATATATTTCCTGAGATCTTCTCTCCTCAACATCTCTCTCCAATTATGCTTCTTTGGTTGGAATGCCTCAGTCTGCAGTAATTCACTTAAATAAATTATATATCCAATTTCGTTTTTTGCATGTCTTCACAATATATACATGCTTCTTTCTGTTGAAATTTCTCTTACTCTGTGTCTTCTATACAATGTCACTGATATTCACAACTTCCTTCTGCAATTTTGAATTTACATATTTCCCCTTTCTATTTCAAAGAAAAACTGCACTCTAATACCAAAAATGAACTTCATTTATTTAAGGTATTCCATATGAAATCAAATACATAGGAAAAATTAAATTTCCTTCTTTGATACCAAAAATGATGACCTCCCGACCTGTTATTCCCATAGGTGCAAAATTATGAAATAAATTTTGTTGGAAACTTTTCTCTTGGCTGCACTCAAATACTTCATTCGCAGGCCCAAAATCCACCTCTAACGGAGTATCATATTTCTATGTTAAACCATCATTTCAATAGAGCTCATAACTAAGCGCTAAGTTTTCTCGTGACCATATGGTGTGACTAGGCACTAAGCATTGTCGCTCCCTTAATCTCTATTCTCCTTCTAAAATTTTTTTTGTGATTCAATCGTGATCTGATCCAACAACCAAATCTTTCCTATGCATACAACTATATTCAGAGTGAGTCTCTGATGGTTTAGAGTTGGTACTCCAAATGGCCTCTTAGGAATCCGAAAGCCAAACAACCTCTATCATTGATCATTCATGATAGACATTCACCAATGAATTTCCCTCCATTGTTGATATGTCATAATCAATGGTCACACTTTTATCTTTCTCATTCTACTGCCTCTTTCCTCATCTCTATGGTCAATTTCCATGTGTTGTCTCCTGAGTTTTCAATCGAACTTACTTCAAATATATCTTAGTTTCTGATCACTTCTCTATCATCATGTCAATCAAGGCTACAATGAATATTCTTCGATAACCTCTATTGACGATGCGAAACTTTCCCAATCCTCTAGACATCGAATGATATAATATCAAAAAGGAATATTCTCTTCAATGCTCTTTCTTCTAAGTATTGGGACAAACTCTGAAAGATGGACTCTGAAACACTTAATCTGGAATCTTTTCACTGTGGCCTTCGACTCATAACTTAAGACTATTTCCCACCGTTGATCTTGATGTACACCACTCCAGATATAATCTCAACCATACAAACCTTTAAACACACAAACAAAGTATTGGTATGATGAATCAATGATCTCGATTGACTAGGAATTTGATTAGATGGTTGTTGTTCCTCCTCATCTCACATAGGGATTTAAACTCTATCTCGATCTACACACTAAGCATAATTTGATTTCTTCTCATCCTGACTTCAAACGATTCAACTATGAACTCAATAGGTTCGTAATCAGATTTGGGAATATATCTCTTCGATGAGCGATGGTATATTTAGATCAATCTCTCTTATGTGAGGGTTTACTCCCACGATTCAATCCAAACCTGTGTAAACACTCTACAAAATCTAATCTAGGTCTCAAGTATTCAACATAGGGACATCAATATAACATAAGGCACCCAATCTCGTACTAACACAAAGAGCCCATAAAACATAGTATTCTATTAATGAATTATTGTACACAAGTTAAATAAGACATTCATTCTTCTGGCCTGATTTACATTTAATTGGCCTCTTCCTAGCCTTAGGCCACACTTGGCCTCTTACACACACATATAATCCTCTTCTCTCTATCTTCTTTTTCCCATAGGTTTACAACATTTAAATAAAAGGGTTTTGAACTAGAAATTGTTCAGATACACAAAATCCTCCTCAACAATCTCTCACAACTCTCAAGATCTTCTCAATAAGGAATATTCGATTACATATTAATCAATATCAACTTAACAACCTCTATCCTATGCAATTCTTATAGAAATCAACAAAAAATAGGAAATTGCAATATTTCAAGCTTAGGGAACCCACTCTCATGGAAAATCAAAAGACCCCTTAGGGCTAATCAACAAGGTTATCTTAGGAGGAAAACTTCTCCTGCATCAATATGTATAAGGGTAACTATTACAGTTTATATTCCCTAGTTCCCAACATTAGATATTTCCTAGTTAGTCTGTGTGAGAGAACTATGGGAAATATACAAGTGATCACCAGAGAAGTCATTAGTTCAACACACCAAATAACATACTCTCAACATTAACAATATCCATTTAGAAAATTCAAAAAATATGGAAAGTGGGTTCCTAAATTTCAGCACGGGCTACCAAATATATATTTGTGCTATTATTTCACAACAACATGTGATAATAAACACAAATCTATGCTATTAGTGAGATCAACGTGACTATCATCATAAAGACCCACACTCATCCAGAAAACAACACATTGATGAGCCTGCTAGGATATCACACACCTACAACTTAGGTGTACTTTAGGAGTCCAACTAACCAATCCTATGAATATATTTGGGAACACTAAAAGGTTAGGGGATTCATATGTATGGAGGATCCCATTTCACATTCAGAACTAGATAGAAAAAATATTGAAAGGAACCTATAAAGGCTGCCTTGGGTATGCACAAAGGGAATACATTCATTGTAGTGTTATGTTTTTAGTTTGAATCTCAAGAGTCCATAATTCTCCCAAGTTCATCCAAGCATACATAACCAAGCTTTGTTTGGTTTGGTAAACTTATCACCCTTTGAGATTTTGGGTACAATACTTCAATCCATTTTAATTTTGTAAGAGAAGGAAGAAGGTTCTCAGCGGGAATAATAACGACCCTTCTAAGGAGGAAGAGGGGAGCTCATTAACTCTCTGATTTTTATATGGTGTTATCAATACAACCTTACCATTGGTAACCATTCTCATTTGTTTTAGTTTTTAGTTTTCATGTGTTGTTCTTCATGGACCTATGACATAGCACGTGTGTTCATGGGATATTAAATACTACCTCTAATTTCACTAGATATTGATAAATGCCTCCCCAAAACCTTTTGTTTAACCCCCCCTCCCAATACATCTTTCCAATATTTGAAACACCTATTTTTACTAGATATCCCATGTTTTTACCAAATACCCCTTTTTATACCACCTAGTACCTATAAACCCTCCCATACCCCACATCTCCCCCAAATACCTACAATATATTGAATCTATTTTTCACAAACTTAAAACCCCCCTTTATGAATGAATGTGATAAGATATTGATCAACAAGGTGAAGCCCCTGTGAAGACTTATTACATCATAATTATTATGTTTCCCATCTTTAACATTTTCAAGATCTCTCTCTCTCTCTCTTTATATATATATATATATAATTGTATTAACAAACATTATAGTCAAATTAGATAGTAAAAAAAGATACAAAAGTTTACAGAATAGTCAAAGTCAATTGTTCAAAATAGAGACTTGAGAGGTACATAAATTTATGAGATACAATATTCCACATTCCATCCTATTGCATTTTGTATGTATATTTCCTAAAAAAATATTTAAGGAGAAGTATACTATGACAAAACATATGTTATCTATAAAAAAATAACAGGAACTAGTGATCATGTCCTATATGGGCTTCCATTTTTCCTCAATACCTCAAATGTTGTTCTTCGTCTTCCATAGATTGCACATCCTCTCATGTAGTTGTATCTTTAAATTCCACTCCTTCATCTTCCATATTTCACATGTGAGAGTGAGGAGATTCCTGAGTCTTTGAAATTTCTAGATATGAGTCACTACCATTGAATCTTGAGTAGAATTTGAAGGGCCTCCAAGGAGGGAGGATTTATATAGAGAAAGACATAGAAGCGAGGTTATTTCCTTTATCCAATATTGGATATAAATGACCTACAATGAAAGTTACAACTACTTCCTTTGATGGAGGATGATAAAATCATCAAAAACTTATCAACATTATTTAATTTTAGTGATGTGTTGGGATGAATCCATCACACACGAATATCTAATATTATTATTTTAGTTTGTTTGTTCCTCAAAATTAGTCTTCCACCAGTCTCAATGATCCAAAATATTTATATATATATGCATTGGGTATCATCCATCTCCCTTGCATGACATTTAATCCCTCCTTTGGCATCACTCAAGTCACATAAAAAAAAACAACGATTATTACAAATGTAGTGTGTCATCACTGCCCTCTCCAAATTTAGAACAATGCTTTATATTTGATTTCCAAGTGTTAAGAAAAAGGGAGCTATGGTCCAAGGGAATATAATGATGATGAACTAGAGGTAGGGTTCACCCCTTTACCTTCTTTGGGAAACTAGAGGCCACTTCTCCACAACTAAAAAAAAACCCAAAAACAAAAAACAAACCATGCTATATTGATCTACAAACTTCCATGGATATTCCACTGGAAGAATTTGTCACAACATATCTGATAAATAAAACCAAACTCTACACTATGAAGGTTAAATTCCTTTATATTCTAGAATATTTAGTTACTAATTTTCTACTTATGAATGAAATAGATAAAATGTGGAAAATAAAGAACAGTAAAATACAATCACACACCATCCACAAAATAAAAAAAAGATTTTCTCTAGGAAACCCTTAAGAGAGAAAACCTAGCTAGAAGGTGAGGTTGATTTTCTCTCTTTTCTCTGGTATGGAAATAATGCAAGTACAAAAGAGAAGGCACTCTATATGGAGTTACCTAAGACCTGTGGCATATTATGCTGCTAAAAGACATTAACCCCATTTGTTATTCTCTATAATTTCCCTCTCTCAGTTGTTCTGCTCTGTTATGGAACAAAATACAATAACACATAATGTAATCCCTTCTCCTCCTAGTGTCCCGATATTTAACGTAGCTCGATAGCCATATAGGGGTAGGGTTTTGAATTCCTCAACCCTTAATTGTGATAAGGTTTAGGACCTTCTAGAATATTGTTGAAATTCCTCACGTGTCTAGCCCTATATGCATGAGTAACGGGGGTTGATGTGGCATCCTCTTGTACCATGCTGGTACCATGGTGGTTAGTACGATAGGTCAACTTGCAGGAGGCATAAATTTTTCATACAAACTCTGATTGATGTGCTTTTGCACCATTGGAAAGGTATCGATGTGTAGAATAGAATCACGAGGTATGAGCTATGTGGGGAAAGTTTTAACCCAAAAAAATGTTATTTGATGCCTCAAAATGGCTCTAGAAGGTTTCAAACCCCAATTTCCAAAGTTATACCTACCATTAAAAGGAACCTGTAAGTTTATTCCTCCAATTGTTTTCCACTCTAAAAGCATCATGATAGAAGAAAAATAATATAATGATCCAATTCATATCATACCTCCGCATTTAGGGAGGCTTTTGGTCCCCAAAATCTTTACTAAATGAGGTGAGGAAATTTTTCCTCTACCTTCTCCCTGGA
Source organism: Picea mariana (assembly GCA_032191745.1). Taxonomy (NCBI): domain Eukaryota; kingdom Viridiplantae; phylum Streptophyta; class Pinopsida; order Pinales; family Pinaceae; genus Picea; species Picea mariana. Next base: position 2,908 of record JASDQU010293995.1, on the reverse strand, counting down.
GTACCACTTTGATTTTCCTAGAAGTTGTCCTTTCAACCCAACTTGCCAAAGGTGATACTACCCTTGTCTTGTAGTTCTAGATTGCTTTTTCAAAACTATGTCCTCTTCCAAATCTGGTTGAGCATCTGGTGATAAATCCTCCATGGAAGGTAGGACCTTCTCCTCCTCCTGATCCAACATGGAGGTCTCATAGATTTTGATATTCTACACATTCACTATTGAGTAAATGCACATGTATGGGGGTAGACTGAGTCTATAGGCATTATCTGCCACCTTTTCCAATACCTCAAAAGGACCATATCATAGATCCTTTATCTTCTTATCAAGACCTTGTAGTCTTTCCTTATTCAGTTGTAACCATACTATGTCTCCCACTCTAAATGTTCTCTCCATTCTATGATGGTCATGTCTAGCCTTGTACTTTTCCTATGACTTCTTTAGTGTCTCCTATACTTGCAAATGGATCTTCCTGATCTTCTTGACATTTTTTTCTACTTTTAATGCATCTCTTGTGAGGTCCTCCCTCACTCCTCGTTGATGTCCATATACAACATCTAAGGGTGAAGGTGGAAAATATCCAAAGAAAGTTTCAAAAGGTGACCTACCAATAGAAGTGCGGAGTGCATTGTTATAAGAGTGTTGTATATATACCATATTTTCATCCCAAGTCTTTAGATGCTTTTGATTGTAACCCATCAAAAGCTGCACCAAAGTCCTGTTGACTACTTCTATATGCCCATCTATAAATGGATGGAATGTTGTAGACATTTTGAGTTTAGAATCCATATTCTCCCACAATGTAGTCCAGAAGGCACTAAGAAATGTGGTGTCCCTTTATGAGATGATGCTCCTTGGTATCCCAAAGTGCACCCATACCTATTCAAAGAACAAGTTTGTTGCTTCTTATCCCTTGATGGTATTTTTACAAGGCATGCAAATGCACATTTTGTTAAACGTATCAACTACCATAGATAGATAGTCATGTCCCTCCTTGGTTATTGGTAAACTTCCCATGAAATCCATGGAAATAATTTCCCAAGTTTGAGTGGTACAGGTAGGGGATGGTATATACCTTACTTCCTGATACTAGGCAGCTTCGACCCATTTAGTGAAGTAGTCGACAGCTACGATGATATAGCGATGCCCCCTTGCTGATGGGGGGTTGCATGTAGTGTAATAAATCCACCACTTAGTGAAGGGACCAACTGTGATGACAGGAAACATAGGATCTGGATGTGCCCTCATCTTTCGAGAGAATATTTGGCACGGATGGAACTTCTTGACCGACTCGATACAATCTTTGATAAGTGTGGGCCAGAAGTAACCTACTCATAAAATATTTTGGGCTATTTCCAACCCAGATAAGTGACCGCCACAACCTCCTGTATGAAAATCATTGAGCACTATGATGGTCTCCTCATGAGTGAGACATCGATGCAAGACGCAATCTACACCTCTCCGATACAACGTATCATCGAGTATGAGATAGTTCTTATCCTGATGGCGTATCCGCCGACGCTCATCACGAGAAGAAGAGGTGGGGCACTTCAAAGTCTGGAGATAGATCAGTATATCTCCGTACTAGGGGTCTGAAGATTCAATCAAAAACATATCCCCCCAGATAGGCACAACGTCACCTGACTCAACCGGAAGCTCCAAAATAAGTTCTGCGAAGACCAATGAATTCTTGGACTTTGCTGAAACGAAGTCTAAGTCAAATTCTTGGAGGATGACCATCCATCTACTGATTTTACCGCCGATAACTCGTCATCTCAACATATACTGGAATGGATTCACGACACCAACGACGGTGGTCTTGCGAAACAGAACATAGTGACGGAACCATTGAGCAGCATGAATTGCTGCCAACATAAGTTTTTCAAGATAGGAATAATTAAGTTCCGGTCCTACGAGGCCTCGGCTCAGGTAATAGATTACATATTCGGAAAACGAATCATCTTCCGAAACTAAAACCATGCCTATAGTTGACTCTGCGGCAGCCAGATATAATAAGAAATCTTTGTTATAATTAGGTGGCCATAGCAGAGGTGCGGTTATGAGGGAGTGTTTTAATGCGTCGAAAGAGAGTTGAGCGGTTTCATCCCAGAAAAAGGGAACATCTTTCTTAAGTAAACGCATAAATACCTTGGTGATTTCGGCATAGTTGGCGATGAAGCGTAGTAAGAAGTTCGCCTTACCTTGAAGACTTTGAAGTTGTAAGATTGTGCATTGGGGGGGGCAACTGGATTATTGCCTCCACCTTAAGAGGATCCACCATGATCCCCGTGGTTGATACGATGAAACCTAACAAACGTCCTGACGTGGCGCAAAAGATGCACTTGTTGGGATTCAAGCAAATCCTGAAGTAGCGACAGCGTTCGAAGATGAGTCTAAGGTGCATAGGATGATCCTTTCGCTTGCAAGAGAATGATGCTAAATCATCTAGATAGGCCTCGACTATATGTTTGAGGTCATGAAACGCAAAGGACATGGCCCGCTGGAAGGTGGCTCCAGCGTTCTTGAGGCCAAAAGGCATCTTACGATAGGCAAATGTACCCCACGAACAAATGAATGCCGTTTGATGTTGGTCTTCAGGTTTGATTTGGATTTGATTATAGCCTAAAAAACCATCCATGAACGAAAAGGCTTCACAACCGGCACATTCATCAATGATATGGTCGATGAATGGGGTTGGATAATTATCTTTTGGACATGTCTTGTTAAAATCACGGAAATCAGTACATACACGAATCGTGCCTTGTTTTTTATCAACCGATACGGGGTTTGACACCCATTGAGTCAAATGAATAGGGTATATGAACCCTGCCTTGACCAATTTCTCAACCTCAATCTTAATGGCTACTTCTTTCTTAGGATTAATTAGACAAAGTTTTTGTCGAATAGGCTT
>JASDQU010293989.1:5603-19858 GCA_032191745.1 Picea mariana | reverse complement strand
AAGGTTATGTTACCTCAATGAATGTAGTTTTTTGCAGTAGTAAACTATTGACTTATAAAGAATTTATATTGCAAGAAATAGAATCAATCATCTAACAATTAAATCAACTATAAATTTCAAGTAAAAATTGAAGTAAGATCTGAATTTTAAATCTAGAAACTAAAGAGTTGATATATAAACAAAAGAGTGAAAATAGTTTACCAAAGTAAGAAGCTGTAGAAAATGAAGATATACATAGTAATGTACAACAATGACATTAACCAAAGAAAGGGGGCCCTCCAGGCCTAGCACATGCATAGGAATAAGAAGAATATGAGATGAAGGAAATCAAGGCTCTTCTATTAAGCACAAAATATGTTTACAAACAAAGTTTAAAAATTATTTCTCCAATTCGAATCCCCCTTCAAGCTTCATATTCATCTTATTTATACAAAATCAAATACAATAGCTTAGCCTAGAAATACTCTCATGGATTAATGATGCAACTAAAAATCTCTTGGATATGTTGATTTGATCATGATTTGGGTGATGATTCCACAATTTCGTGAATTGGTTCGAATGCTTGTGTTTGTTCTTGTGGAATTGTTTGTTGGTGCCCTTGTTGACAGGTTTCTAGTTATTTTTCTCACATCCAATAGGACACGCACCATGGTATGAATAAAGGGATCGAAACCCATGTGTTTGTTTCCTCCATTTCGTCTTACAACCATCTAGATGAATGATAGATTAAAAGAAACCAATTATTTATGAAAATTGGTTGCACATAAAAATCTGGGAAATTACACTTTGAAGAAATGGTTGTATCTCCAAAATCGTGCATTCTCTAGGAAATATACATGGGATTTTCCTAAATGGGCTAACTCTTCACAAAACCCGTGTTCCATAATTTTGAGATTTGTATTCATATATTCACAAATCGAATGTGAAGATCACTACTCGTTTCCACTTGGCATATGGTTGACGAGACCTCTATGCCACCTAGAACAATTATCTTTGACATATGATGAACAAGTAATTTTCTCCTCATGCCTACAAACCTACTCCAAGTGTTCATTTCTCCTTTTCACCAGTGGAACTATTCAAACCATGTTTATAATGTTGGAATACTGAGAGGGGGGGTTGAATCAGTATGAGCAATTTATTATCACTTTTAACCACAATATTTAATCATTAACATCATCAACAATATATCATCAATATGTCATGAGCAGTATAAATCAACAAAGCATAATAGACATCCACAAAAACACAATACACTAGAATTTACATGGAAACCCAAATGGGAGAAAACCATAGAATGTTTTTCTTATATATCAAAAGAATGCATTCATTGGAAGCACCAACTTCCCAATTCTCTAGCTACAGTTGGAAGGAGGATATGACCCCCTATTTACAGGCTGCAAACTGAAGGAAGCTACAACTCCCTGAATTATCTAGCTCCAACTAGAAAGAGGCTAAAACCCCCCGATTCTTAGGCTCCAACCTAAAGGAAGCTCTAACTCCTGTGACGTTCTATGGCACCAACAGGAAGGAGAATACAACCCCTTTTCCTTTCCCCATCCTATTGCCCTGAAATGTAAGTCTAAACCAAATGTCACTACCACAATCACTTCCACTGTCACTGTCACTGTCACTGATACTTTCACATAAACCTGTAACCTATCACATGAATCTGTCACTGTATCCAACTTATCATTGTCACTATATCATCAACCTGTAACTTGTACCATCAACCTGTAACATGTACCATCAACTTGTGCTATACCAAAACTTGTACCATATCATCCATCAACTATGTACCAACATATGCATCAATGTATAAACCATACCATAATCAAATCATGTACCATGTACCATCAATTACATACCAAAAAGGTTCCTCAAGCCAATATCACCAAGATGTGCCTCTAATAAAAAACCATAACATCCATAAACCAAATACCAAGAATATGTCTCAATCATATATCACCTCAACCATAAAACCCCTATGCCCAAGAGGCCTCCAAGATATGCCTTAAGAATATGCCATGCCATACATGAATCAAGCCTCAAACAAACACATGCAAAACACACCTTTAGTCATGAAACCTGTAGCATACCATCTCAGAATATATCACAAAACTATTATACCTTCAAACCTTGTTGCAGCCTAAACCTAGCTATCCTCCTCAGATTTGTCTTGTCCTCGCAGAATCAAGACCTGTTGTCTAGCGGGGCCTCGTGTGACGATCCCTATGAAGACCACAGGGTTTCCTCGTGGGACACTAGTAGTCTAACCTGTGGGGGCCAACTAAACCAGGGTTTCATAAGAAAATTTTGCTCTCCTCTGCAACCCTGAAACTCTCTCACTTCTCAGTTGTCGCTACCTCATATTTTACCATCGCAAACTTGCCAAATAGATCACTAGTTCACTAGAATATGTTCAATAGAATAAGTGAGTGAATGTACTTGTGAATTACTCCGGTGTATTTATACTTTTTTTGGATAACCTCTTTCCTTAATCTTAGGGGCTTCTTGAATTTCTTGTTACAACCATTTTACCTTTTCATTAAAGACGTGTAACCAACTAGGGGATTCTTGACCATTCTTCGGGGCTTCTAAATTCATAAGGGAATAACTCCTCAACCATGAGGAACTACATGGCATACCACCTATCACCGAAAATGGCATGATAAGGACTATCCATCCATAGTGAATTACCTACATTTACACCATATTTCATTACCTTTTTCCTTGATCAACTATGGGTTCCATTACCATACCTTTGAGGCTACCAGACTTCTTCAAGGGTTGACATCATGACAACCAATATTTCAACAATATCCCCCTTTGGCATTGATAGAAACACTAATGTCATGGAAACCCTCATGCTCCCTTTGTGATCATCACTCGCCCTGTGACCACCACTCCCTTTGTCTCCATGGATATGTTCTTTCTCTTCATTTCCATGCACATATTCTTTCTCTACCCCTTTGAAACCAATGGAAAAGGTTAATTCTCCTTGGGGATTCTCCCCCTATATACAAGCTTCTTCTTTCTCTTCATGGTGCTTCCTTGTGTAAAACTATGATGTATATGAAAAGCAGTCAAAATATTATTTACTTGAATTCATTAAGTCTTATGATGCTCTCCTCCTATATTAATGTTCTTGATGCCATGTGAATCACCATGGGGAAGAAACTACTCCAAGTTTATATTGAAGATCCTCAAAGGTCTCCCTCGGAAGAGGTTTGGTGAAGATATCTTCAATCTCCTCTTTTGTTCCAATATACTCTAGCTTGATGTTCTTCTTTATAGCCTGTTCCCATAGAAATTTTTACTTGATTGGAATGTATTTCATCTTGGAATGCATCATTGGATTCTTGGAGATAGTGATAGCACTGGTGTTGTCACATAGTATTGAAATGGGCTCATAATAATTCACTTGTATATCTCGCAAGGTCTGCTTCATCTAGAGAACTTGAGTGCAACATGTTTTCGCTGCAATATATTTTTCTTCTACTGTGGACAAAGATATTGATGATTGTTTATTTCTTAGCCATATATCAGACACTCACCTAAGTAGAAATTTTCTCCCCTTGTACTTCTTCTATCATTGATGCTACCTTCCCAATCTGCATCCATTTAGGAGACCAAGGATACATCATTACCTTTTGGATACCATAATCCAAAATCTTATGTTTCCTTGAGATATTTGAATATTCTATTTACTTCCATAACATGTGTTTCTTTCGGTGTTGCTTGAAATATCGCAACCTGTCCAACTACTTGCATGACATCTGGTCTTGATGTTGTCACATAGAGTAAGATGCCAATCCTTTATCTGTAGAGTCTCTAATATACATCCTTAGATTCATCTTCTTTTCTCAACTTGCAACCGGTCTGCATATGAGTACTTACCGGTTACAATCTTCCATTCCAAACTTCTTTAGCATTTCTCTCATATAATTGGTCTGGGAGATGAAAATACCTTTATCGCACTAACATGTCTGTAATCCCAAAAATAAATTCAACTCACCAAGAAAATATATTTTTATCTTATTTTCCATATCTCTGGAAAACTTCTGACTCATCATGTCATCATCACTTCTGAAGATAATGTCATCTACATAAACTTCAATTATCAATATATTGTCTCGATCCACTTTTATGTAGATATTTTTGTCTACATTTCCCATCCTAAATCCTTGTTGTTGTATATACCTACCCAATATTGAATACAATTCTTTGGGGTCCTGTTTGATTCCATGTAGTTCTTTCTTCAACTTGCAAACATAATATTTATTTTCTGATAGTAGAAACCCTTCAAGTTGTTCGATGTATAATTCTTCTTCTAATTCCCCATTTACAAAGGTTGATTTTACATCCATCTGATATACCTTGATTATTTTTTAATATGCATAGGATAATATGAATTTCATTTCTTCCATCGTCACAACTGGGGCAAAGGTTTCTTCAAAATATATACCTTCAATCTGAGTGTATTGTTTGCATACTAACCTTGCTTTATTTCTAGTTACATGTCCATCCTCGTTCAATTTGTTTCAGAAAACCCACTTTGTACGAAGCACATTCTTGTTCTTCGGTCTTGGGACAAGTTCCCATGTGTCATTATTTTCTATTTGATCCAATTATTCATCCATAGCCTTGATCCAGTGTTTATTTTTGTTGGCCTCTTCAAAACTTCTTGGTTCAATTGTAGATAACAATGTTAGGTGTTGTTGTTCTGGTGAAAGTATTCTTCTTTAGGTTTCAACTCCTGTATATTTATTCCCAATAATATGTTCTGGTGGATGATTTTTCTGTACTTATTGACTAGGTGTATTAGAAGGTATATGTTGCTCATCTTCTTGACCTTGTTCTACTTATTTCTTCTCTTCATATTTTGATTCTTCTTCTACTTCTTCTTCTTTTATATCTTCCTTGTTATCCTACTCGTTTGAATCTTTGCTTCTTTCTTTTCATTTTTGTGCATTTGTCTCGTCAATCATTACATTGATTCTTTCCACGATATTATCGAGTCTTGGACTGAAGCATTTGTATGTTTTTCTTTTGCTTGAATACCCAACTGGTATTCCCTTATCATCTTAGGAGTCTAATTTTCTAATCCTGCCATCTTCTCTTTTGATATAATATTTTCTTCCAAATATTATGAAATGCTTCACATTTTTTGGTCTTCCTTTCCATAACTCGTAGGGAGTCTTATCACTGTTACTTCTAAGCATTCCTCTATTCAGGATGTGAAATGGATTATGTATTCCTTGTGCCCAAAATATGTCACTCAACTTGGAATCTTTCAACATGGTTCTATCCATTTCCTACACTATTGTTTTTTTCCTTTCGACAACTCCATTTTGCTGAGATGTCCTRGTTTCCGAKAACTTTCTATTTATTCSATGTTYGACACAAAAATACATGAATTCCTTTTATGTAAATTATCCTACATTTTCGGATCTCAAACACTTTATTTTCAAATCCATTTCGGTCTCAACCATCTCTTTGTATATCTTGAAGTGTTTGAATGCCTTTGACTTCTTCCTGAGAAATCAAACTTCATTCATTCTTGTGTAGTCATCAACCAATAGTATAAAATATTTTTCTCGTTCTTGTAGGTCCACATAGGTCATTGTATAGAATCTCCAATGATTTTTTCATGGAATACTCTTTTGATTTGAACTTGGTCCAGGTTTGTTTTCCTTGTAGAAAATGATCGCATGGAGTATCTTTTGGCTTTGAAATCTCGGGAATTTCGTTCAATACTTCCTTTCTACTGATTTTGACAAGTTTATCAAAGTTCATATGACCCATTATTTTGTTCCAGAGCTAACTTTTGTTTTCCTTTCCTAAGAAACATCTTTCCTTTCCAATTTAATTCATGACATGTATGTTGTTTGGAGTTCTTATCACTGTAGTTGCCATCAACTTGTCTGATCCTTCTTTCCTTATCTCACATTTTTTTGAGTCAAACACAATCTTGTGTCCTTGATCACATATTTGACTTACACTTAGTAGATTGTGCTTCATATCTTCAACTAGTAGAATATTTTCTTCCTTGGCATCTTTGCTTCCAAGATTGATTGTGCCTCTTCCTATAATTTTGGATGAGTTATCATTTCCAAATGAAACTGATCCATCTTGTTCCTTCTTCAGTGTCATAAACCTGTTTTTTCCACCTATCATATGCTTCGAACAACCGTTGTCAACATACCACCCACTTTTCTTGTGTTGACCTTGTAAACAAAGCGAGCATTCTTCAGTGTTGAATTGATCTTACTTCCTTCTCCATATCCTTTTTTATTCCTATTTGAGATTCTTCTTTGGTTCCCTTGGAGGAATAGTCAGTCTACAATTTTTGGCCATGTGTCCAAAATGGTTGCACTTGTATCACTCTACTTTATTACTTAGTGAACCAAAATTGTTCTTATTTATGTTTTGTGCTTCATGTGACTTTCTAGGATAATTGTTGTTTAAATAGCCTTCATAGTTGCTTTTTTTATTGGCATAGGCTCTACAATTTTCAAATTTGTGACAAAAATTGTTACAAGAATAACATAAACCAAGAAAAATTGTTTGATACATGGATGTAGGGGATCTTCTAAATCGTGTTTCTCTTTTGAATCCTTCTTCATCTTGAGATTTTTTTTATTGTTGGTTATGTGTTCTGAATCTTCTAGGTGGTTTAGTTCCTCTATGATTTTCTTCTTGAGTACATTTAACTATTTATGCATAGGTGATTTGTTCTTCTTCTTGTTATGTTGTCTTGGAGCTTGAACCTTTCTTAATCTGCATCTGGTTGTATCCTATCTTGAACCTATAATAGTATGGCCTTTGACTGTTGATGATCTCATCCAACATTTTGGAATTATTCTGTTACATATCTTTCTTCTGAAGATCTTTTATTAGGGTAACTATTTTTTCTTCCAAGCTTTCAAACATCTTCTCCTTATATTCTAATGGTTTTTTGAGTGTTTCTTCAATTATTTTTTCTTCTTCTACCTGGATTTTTAACTTCGTGATTATATGCTCAATTTCTTCTGAGTTGGAATTTTGAGATCCTTCTTTCTCCTTTAACTCTAACTTGAGTGATTTATTTGCTTTCTTTCTTTATCTAGTTCTTCTAAGGTGATAATTAATTCTTCTCTGAGATCAAATTCACTTTATTCTTCATCATATTCTATTTCCATGAAGAGTACTCTTTCTCAATCATTGTCACTATCATCATCATTGTCTGATGAAGAGTTGTCTTCCTTTGAGTATAAATTTTTCTTGAAGAATTTCCTTTTGTTCTTTCTCTTGTCTCATTTTTTATTTTTATTTTTCTTCTTAGTATCTTCTTCTTCATCACTACCTTTATTCTTAGCATAATGACATTTAGAAGCAAAATGACCAATACCATCACAATTAAAAAATTTCAATGGAATCATACCTTTGTACTTGTTGGTTCCTCTTTTTAACTTCCTTATGAAGTTTTCCACTTCTTCATATTCCTCTGAATCATCGCTGCAACTGGAATCTAGTTTTGATTTTTTCTTGTTTTTCTTATTTGTCTTCTTAGATGCTTTGAATGTTGCTTCCTTCATGACTGGATTCTCTTGTTCTATCCTCATTTCATAAGTTGTGAATGATACATGTAGCTCATACATGCTCAAATTGTCAAGATATGTTCTTTCTTCCAGGGATGATATATTAGGATCAAATCTCATAGTTAGAGATCTTAGAACCTTTTGAATGACCATTGATTCATCAACTTCTTCTCCCAAGCCTATGATAGGATTCACTATTTATTCAACTCACAGAAAGTAGGTTGCAATTTATTCATCTTCCTTCATATTCAATTTCTCAAACTTAGTTCTAAGGGTTTGAGACTTAGCTCCCTTGAATTTTGTATCTCCTTCATAAATCTTTTGAAGTTTATCCAAATATCCTTTGCGGTCTTGCAATGCATAACTTTGACAAATATTTAATCATCTAGACTACTCAAAATGGTTCCTTTAACCTTTGAGTTGTTTTTGCTGAGTTTCTTTCCTTCTTTGTCAGTTGGGGGAGTGGTTGGTGTTGCATATCCATCTACAACTGACTGCCAAACATCAAATACCCATGCCTTTAAAAAACAATTTCATCCTTTTATTCCAAAATGCATAGTTTTTTCCATCAAATCTTGGTGCTCCAATCTTAGTGTATTCCATGATCTCCTTCCAGTGGTTAAATTGTTTCTTGAAGGAACTACTCTGATACCAATTGTTGGAATATTGAGAGGGGGGGTGAATCAATATGAGCATTTTATTATCACTTTTCACCACAATATGTAATCATTAACATCATCAATATATCATGAGAATTATAAATCAACAAAGCATAATAGACATCCACAAAAACACAGTACACCAGAATTTAAGTGGAAACCCAAATGGGAGAAAATAACAGAATGTTTTTCTTATATATCAAAAGAATACATTCATCAAAAGCACCAAATTCCCAATTCTCCAGCTACAACTGGAAGGAGACCATGACCCCTTATTTATAGGCTCCAACCTGAAGGAAGTTATGACTCCCTGAATTCTCTAGCTCCAACCAAAAGGATGCTACAACCCGTTGATTCTTAGGCTCCAACTTGAAGGAATATCCAACTCCCTGTATTCTCTGGAACCAACTCAAAGGAGGCTACAACCCCTTTCCTTACCTCATCCGGTCGCCCTAAAATATAAGTGTAGAGAAGTTTTCACTACCACAATCACTACCACGTTCGTCGTCACTAATACTACCACATCAACCTATAACCCGTCACTGTATCCAACATGTCATTGTCACTATATCATCAACTTGTAGCATGTACCATCAAACTAAAACCTATACCATCAACCTGTGATATACCAAAACATATACCATAGCATCCATCAACTTCGTACCAACATATGCATCAATGTATAAACCATACCATAATCAAATCATGTACCATGTACCATCAATGACATACCAAGAAAGTGCCTCAAGCCAATATCACCAAGATGTGCCTCTAATAAAGAATCATAACATTCATAAACAAAATACCAAGAACATGTCTCAAGCATATGTCACCTCAACCATAACATTCATATGCTCAAGTGGCCTCCAAGATATGCCTAATCATATACCATACCATACATGAATCAAGCCTCAAACAAACACATGTAAAACATACCTTTACTCATGAAACCTGTAGCATACCATCTTAGACTATATCACAAACTTGTTGTACCTTCAAACCTTGTTGCAGCTTGAACCTAGCTTTCCTCCTCAGATCTTTCTTTTCCTCATGGTACCAAGACCTGTTGTCTAGCGGGGCCTCACGTGACGAGCCCTATGCAACCCGCGGGGATGCCTCGTGGGACACTAGTAGTCTGACCCACGAGGGTCAATTAAACTAGGGTTTCCTCATAAAATGTCGCTCTCCTCTACAACACCGAAAATCCTGCACTTTTCACTTGTCGTTACTTCAGATTTCGTCATTGCAAACTTTCCAAATAGATCACCAATTCACTAGAATATGTTCAATAGAATAAGTGAGTGAATGTACTTGTGAATGACTCCTTGAGGTGTATTTATACTTTTGTTGGGTAACCTCTTTCCTTAATCTTAGGGGCTTATTGAATTTATTGTTACAACCACTTTACCCTTTCATTAAAGACGTGTAACCAACTAGGGGCTTCTTGACCATTCTCCGGGGATTCTAACTTCATAAGGCCATAACTCACCAACCATGAGGAACTACGTGGTGTACCACCTATCACCATAAATGACATGACGAGGACTATGCATCCATGAGTGAGTTACCTACATTTACACCTTACTTCATGACCTTTTTCCTTGATCAACTACGGGTTCCATAACCATATCTTTTGGGATACCAAACTTCTTCAAGGGTTGAAATCAATGACAACCAATCTTTCAACATAAAGGAACCTGGAATTCTTGTAACAAACAATGATTAACAATTTTAATGTTATCTAAGTAATCAAATAACTAGAATTAATGTTTAAGATGACCTTAATACCTTAAATTATCGTTGGATGTCATTCTTGCAAGAACCATAGAGGATTAGATGAAAAAGAGACGATTTTGGTGGAAAAGGGAAGGTTTGTTGTGTAAAAATAACACAATTATCAATCAAAATAAGTACAAAATGGAGGCCCAACAATTGCCATATTCCAATTTGATATGATTTTCTATGTCAATTTCCATTACTCCGATCAATATTGTTTTTCACCTATTGGCAAGAACATACTTTTTCAATTATTTTTCTTGATCTCTCTCCTTTCCATTGTGTTTCACCTATAATCTCTTGCACAAATTTCCCTTTATGATCTATTCTAGTCTCCCTCCTAGTGTCTACGCTTCCCTTTGCTTCTCTTTTTTCCTTTTCTTAATGTTTGGTAAGTGGAATGTTTGTAAATAGACATATGTTATACCAAAGTTGACACATTTAAATCAATGAATGACTTTGTGATCCTAAAGTGTGAGAGTTTAACTTAGATTCAAAACATAAAAATAATTTAAAAGGTACACAAATTTTGGTTTAAATTTTCCATTAATATGAAAAAATTAAATGTCCATACAATTCACAATATCAATATAAGACCAAATTATATAAGTTCATTATTATATCATAAAAGTACATATTACAAAATGATATAAATGATAGACCATGGCATAAAGTAAATTGTTTAAATTGGTATTCATTGAATNTATGTAATAACCCTCATATAGTCATGCTCATATAGTCATGGACTTAGGACTTGGAAATGACTTGAAAATGGGAAGTAATCATCTACTTAGAGGTTTTTCCCTCAACATTAAGTAAATTGAAATCTTCATTTAAAAAAGAGGCTCCTCTATCTCAAAAATAAAATATGATGTTGAATATACCTTGTTTAACTTGTTCATTCTTGAGGAATTAAATAAAATATGATATTGAATATACCTTTTTTAACTTTCATTCATGAGGAATTATATTTTATTAGCACCATCAAAGGAATATGTAAAGTTCAAGCATTTGATTGGAATCCAATTAATTCGTAACCCTTCAAAAGCTAACATTTTCATTAACCTATTTTAGTAAAAAATATAAATAATATTCATAAATTTACCCAAGAATCAATACATATAATAAGCCTATTTTTCCCAAGGACAATTCATAATGCAGACTTGAAGGATTAACATACAAATCAAACATAAATCACTAAAGTGAGGCCTTGATCACAACTCACATTCTCGTAACATCATAATAAAGGTCCTCATTATGACATATAAGCTGACCTACATTGTCAAAATTCATATATTCATTAAGTCGCAGGTCCTTTTCTTACCACTAGGATTCATCTTACCATATCCATTATATGTTTTCTCTAATACTACCCCCCTGTTATCGGACAAATCGGTAGGTGCGGACACTAACTGATCTCCCTAGATCCACCCAGATCTAGAACAAAACACACCAGAACATGATGCTTTCCTTAAGTTTTAAATATTGAATTTACTAACTAAAGAGGGATGGGTGACATACCGTTTAAATGTCACTTCCTCTCTCCATCACCATCCTAGCTCCGTTCCAATGCTCATACAATGATGAACTTGCAAAAGAATGCAACCAACCAAAGTGATAGTAATAGCATAAACTCAATATAAACCTATGTATGTGATCAAGGAGTCATACAATAAAACACAACAAGCTTTATAGGAAAGAATCATATTACTGTATCATATTAAATGTGAAAGAGAGATTACAAGCATGGCCTTGATGTCGTAAAGTCCCTTCCAACTGTCCTTCGTTCCCCACACACTTTCACTCCAAGAATTCTGAGAGCACAGATCTGATAGTATTCACAATCTATCTTAACAAACGTAAAACTCAAAACCACTCCAACCAAGCTAATAATTCCAAGCCAACAAAAGCTAAGCTAACCAAGCTTAAGAACCCCTTCTCCATGAGAGCTCCTCTCCTTTTATAAGTTGAAGAGGATAAGGTGAGGAGGTTAGGATGATCCCACTAAATTACGAAAGCAAGTAAGATCCAAACCATTCGGATGCCACCTCACCATGGAAGTTTCTCCTTCTAGAAGATTCAGGAAAACGCTTGTTTTTCCCACATGTAAGCATTCTCGCACCTTGCTTATAGTGCAACCTGCAAACTGTTCACACCCTAGCTATGATGCAGCCTGCGAGAATCAAGCATTCTCGCACCCTGCCTATAAATCAACCTACAAACTTCTCTTTTTATAGGGTTTTTACAAAGGAAAATACAACTTCTTTTCTCAGAAAAAGTTCTTCTCCCTTCTTTCTCCAGGAATTCAGGCCACTGACCCCTCTGAAGGAAACATATAGGTTTACATCATTAACACTCATAGGGATGACGAAAATAATGTGTAACACAAAGCCCCCCAAAGTATGAATTTAGAAAAGAGTGATAGCTGAAATACTTTGTCGAGTGTGTGTAGGGAACAAGGAACAGTCAGTCGGAAACCTCCCAACAAACAAGGAAATACAGTACAATAATATATCATCACTGAGGTAGGCATTCCCATACTTAGAATACAAATGACTCAAAGCATAAATGCGGACATGCAAAGATCCATGTCAAGTAAGATAGGTCATGGCCACCAAACATACATTGTGGATCCATGCCGATATGACTCAAATCTAAACATAGCCACCAAAAATACACTGTGGATCTATGTGTTAAATACTCAAATTTGAACATAGCCACAAGACATACAATGTGGATCTATGAAACAGTACAAACTAAATATACTCCAACGCAATCTGAATCTATCAGAAAAGATCCAGGGTCTTCATCTCCACCACTCTATAGTACAAATCTAACCATGTGAATACATGTGTCAAAGTCGAACATGGTAGAAACCACTTGATTTCCGATCATTAGTGTATACCGTTAGCAAGTGCGAGGGAAATCACCATTAATGTCAATGACTCCCAAGGTACTCTGGTACAATCCAACGAATGTGAATCAATGAGTTGAGGTCGAACACTCGACGGAATCTCTCGATCAGGGGTCGATAATGAAAACCCATTGTTGAAAGCGAGGAAACCTGCCATTGAGGCATGCAAGTTCCAAGGTACCAATTGGTTTCTAAGTCTAATTCCTAGATAATGAGTTGAAGTCGATAGGAAAAGACTCGTCACAGGAGGGCCTTAATGTATCCCACATCAATGACATGAAACAAGTAACAAGATTTGATGTAGATCAGAGTAACAAATGATTCAGGACTGACTCATGGATGGCCGATGCAATAGAAGGATTAAAGACTGCAGAAATAGCCGACGCAATAGAAGGCTTTCCGGGTTGAATTTCTCTTTGAACATATTGACGACACGAAAACTGTCTTGGAAATACTGACTCAACAACAAGGATCATAGACCAATTTGTAATCTTTATAGGAGTATGATCAAGAGACAAGTGGATTTTCCAGCCTAGACACAAGGCGAGTGAAAGGGTGTCATGTTCAAAAGCGACTCTTCCAAAGAATACAGGTTTAGATACATTTCTTTCCAAATTTTTCCCCCACCATTTCTGGCGAGTACCTCTTTATTTTTACACAAGATTGAGGAGGATAACATATGCTTGTCAATTTAAGCTCATCCTTTGGATGAGTCCCTCGGAGTATGTTTAATGAACCCTAGGAAGGAGTGGTTCGGTCCCATTTGGGCCTTTCGATGTTTATTTAACGAGTCCAAAGAAAGAAAACTCATGGGTTTTTCATGTTTAGAGAGTCTGAAAAACACTTAAAGAAACCCAGGTCCCATATGGGCCTTTCAATGTTTGTTTTATGAGTCCAAAGAAAGAAAACTCGAGGGTTTTTCAAGTTTATAGAGTCTAAAAAACACTTAAAGAGAACTCTCCCAGTTCCTTTTTCGTAAATTAGTTCGACGAGACCGAAAAAGTGATAAACTATCGCCCATCGAACATTTTCTTCAAATACTTTTACGAGCGTGAAAAGAACAAGATCGCTCGGCAATATTTTCATGTTTAGAGAGTCTGAAAAGAGATTAAAGGGAACTCCAGGGGATTCCTTTTTCGTATAACCTTTACGAGTCTGAAAAAGTGATAAAAGTATACTCGGTTACATTCTCATTGATTTACGAGCATGAGAAAGAATAAACACTAAGCTCAGTAACTTATTCTCATGTATTTACAAGCATGAGAAAGAACAAAGACTAAGCTCAGGATTGTTTTCATTTTTACGCAAGATTCAAAACAAAAC
>JASDQU010293982.1:1828-14255 GCA_032191745.1 Picea mariana | reverse complement strand
CCCGTTACAAACCTTTAAACTCTCCTAGTTTTCTGATCTAAGAAAGCAGAAATTCAAACACTATTCTATCTTTGTTGACATGTGGGCATGTATGGGCCCGTTACAAGAATGTGTTTGAAAAAATGAAACTAAGAGGGGTCTTGAAAGAGTCGTTGTCCTCTCCTAAAAGTTTTGAAATTTTAAGGGAGATGAGATCGTTTTCGCAATCTTTTTCTGATTCTCAAGATCGCCTGAGGGCACAAGAGAAGAGCATACTCAAGATCGCTACTTGCAACTTCTAGTCCTGAATGTGAGTTTAGATGTGATTACAATTTGATGTTTCAACTTAGATTATAAATCAAAACATGCCATCCACGTGGCTGAAAGCAAATAAGGGAAAAATAGTTTTTATCCTCCTAAGTGCCTATGTTTGTTTGACTATCCCCTTTATAAGTTGAGGGGTCTAAGTGGTGCAGTATTTAGAGCATGCATACATCATTTTTGAGAAGGAAAATGAATTTCCCCACATCAAAACCTTACAATGAAAATTTTAGTTCCAATGCGCGGCTGTCACTGTAGACAGAGGCGCATGCGCGTGGAAAAGGATGATTATTCCAGTGCATGCGTGCGTCTGTGGGGTGGAATACCTGCGCGCTTGTGAAAAATCACCGATTCTCTCGATTCTGCTATGAATCGATCGGTTAACAGGTCGGCGAAAGCCGGTTTGTGTCCCTGCAGGTTAAAAAAGATAAAAGGAAAGCAAATAAAACCCAACTGAGGGAGGATTTGATACCTTAAATCCCCAGTGGAGTCGCCAGTCTGTTCGCGTTCAAATGGTCACCAGGTGAGCAAATATAGAGCACTTGCATACCCTGTTGGGTTAGCAGGGCAGAACAGTTATCGAGCATATGGTTAATCAGAAATAAAACAAACTACAATCTAACATGAATTGAAAGCAAATAAAACTATGAAACAAAAACAATCAAACATCAAACAAAAGACACAGGGGTCATCAATGGTTTCAGGCTGGTGTATTAATGAAACCAGAGCACGCTGAAGGAAGAGACCAGAGGATCCTTCTCCCTCCAACGGAAGGCTCTTCGGGGCCCTCACACAATGCTTTCCTTACAAACAAAAAGAACTGAACTGAGTGGTGAAAGAACTCTCGGTAATGCAGCTGATGGGTTGTTGTCAAAGGATGAGCTCTGAACCATCTGAACAGCATAATGGTGCTTAGAATTCCTTGCCAAAACAGTGTATCCTCACAGCTATTTATAGCATTTCTCCAGGCGGTCACGTAACCTTCTTCAAATGTGAACACGGACCTGTTTAGGGTTCACTTAGGTCATTAACTCGCCGATTTTGCAGAGCCGACTCTGATTTGAGAGTCAAATCATCTTGGGGGCCGGTCTGTAGGTGGTCGGGAGGTCGACTTATGCAATTAATGTGTTGCATTAGCAGATGCGCGGGTTTTTGTGTTGACAGTCGTGCGTCGGGCGCGCATGCGCTAGTAACACGTTTTTGTCCCGCGCATGTGCGCGCGCATCAAGCTGTTGTAAAGCGCCCTTCAATTTTTGGTTACTTTGTATAGTTTTTGACCCTTCTGGAATGTTGTGAACTTAATTCAGTGCCATGAATGACTTCATTGTTGTTTTTATGATGTGGAGTTCTTGTCGCCATGTGCAGACGAAATTTCAGTGATAACACTCATTGCATTCATGACATACTTGTTCATGAATTATTCCAATGATTTCAATCATTCCTTCACCATCATAGGTTCACACCTCCATCATTTAGGTTCTTCTTCCTGAGTCATACCATGTTTGGGTATCAATGGCATGCAACAACCATTCAAATTATTTTCATATTATTAGATTAGTAAATTATTTCAGAAGGGATTCTTACCCAATCGCTTCATATTTTATGCCAAATGGGCATGAATGATTTTATACCCATTCTGATTGCTAGCACCCTCTCTGATATTATCTCATCATTGGTGTTTCGTAGGGACTTATAAAGTCTCTACAACTACTTTCAATAGTAGCCTCCTTGTATTTTGCCCCTACGTGAGGATGTCCACCATTGGCAGTTGTCCTTTCCTACAGCTCAAATCCTTTCCTAACATGCAACATCACATTCAAAGTATGTCATATTTTAGGTCAAGTCCAAAATGCATATGCCATATCATTTAATTCATCATACCAATATGCACTCCATCACATTTCCCTTGGTGCAAACAGAATTAACTTTTCCATCTTCCTTGTTGACACAGGGACAGACCGAGGGTTCAACTCTAGCAACGCACCAACAAGCCCTAACTACTGGCCCTTTCAGCCACACCTGCAAAGTAGATGAAGTCTCACCTGAAGTAGCAATAGGGGGTTGCAGGACATAGGTGTCTACAACCAGAAGAAATGCAAAGTGGATCTGGGGCAACAACACACAACAATCTAGATATTATCGACCAGTCTTAAGCTTACTTCGTAAGTTATATATCAGTTCTAACACAACAATGCAATAACAGTATAAAAGATAACAAATAACACAACATCAATCACACATAACAACAATATATACATGGTTCACCCTCTCCCTAGGGCTACGTACACAGAACTGTGCTTCTTGATATATTAAATGGAAACATACAGTTCTATCTATGCTCTTAGCTTGCATATCTCTCTTTCTCTTCTCTCTTCTTTTCTCCCCTCCCTGAGCACCCAGCTGCAGGGTTGATCTTTGCACCAAGCTGAAGATCTTACAATACAAACTCTTCTACAACAACACACTTCTCTCTCTCGACAAAAGAAACAATCAACAACCATTAACCCTCATAATATGAACGAACCCATCCCAGGTCCTCTATACGTTTATTTATACATTTCATGGAAAAATTCTAGGTATCAAAACCCTAGATCCAAAACCCTAGGTGCTAAAACCCTAGGTCAAAACCCTAGGTCCACTTGACCCGAGATTTAAGGGCTCTGCCAGCCTATATTTCCTTCTTTTTCGCGAGGTGCTCCAAAGCACTCGTTGACATCTTCTTCCTATTGCTGAGTTGTCCACGATCCTTCTTTCCTTGTTGATCTGTCTTCCTTGGTCTTCTCTTCCAACGTCTAGATTTTCCTTCCTTTGCTCCTTATTTTTCGCTTCTTTGACCACTTCGACCCATTCTCAGTCAATGTTCCTTCCGCACAATCCATACTTCTCTCTTCTTCCTTAATCTTTGCTTACTTCCATAACCAAGGGCCAACAGGCCCCCAACACTCACCTGTGACTCATCTCGAGTCACTGCAAGACTGAACCTTATGTTTCACTTTGACTTCAGACTGCACGGAGCAGCCTGTGCTCTGCTTGCTCCCTCCCTTCCTTGTGCAGACTGTCTTTTATGTGTCTGGTACCCAGTTTCAACTGCACCTGGTACCTAGACCCTTCCTCCTTTTCTTTTACTGAGAGTTGTGAGGTAGCTGGTTTTCATAATACAATTTCAATTGGCTCCCATTTATCAAACCTTCTTTCCATTCTCCATTCAGAGTCTTCAACTGTGCAACTCGTCCTTTTGTAACATAGGCGATCTCATATGGCTCAAGACAATGTGTCCTAAACTTCCCTAGATGCTTCATGAACTTGTTTTCATATACCAGTAACAAATATCCTTGTTTGAATGCTTTACTCTTGATATTCCTTTCATGGTAGGCCTTATTTCGTTCCTTCTATACCTGCTGATGAAATCTTGCAATAAACTTGTCTTCCTCTAGTTCTACCAACTATGTGAGCCTCTCTTGAATAGTGCCAGTGTCATCAATATCTATAAATGATGCAATTATTAAGCTAGGAACTAAATACTCCATAGGTACCACTACTTATGGGCCATAAACTAACTTAAAAGGAGTCTTCATTGTCAGCTTTTTGCAAGTAGTTCGATATGCCCATAGTACGGTTGGCACTCTCAAATCCCAATCATCGTTGTTCACACTGCAAATCTTCATCAGCGTTGTCTCCAAGATATTATTGAAATATTCGACTGTACCATTCGCTTGTGGGTGGTATGGCATACTCTTTTGATGATGAACTTCAAATTCTTGAGTTACTTATTCAATAGTCTTATTAATAAAATGAGTACCTTGATTGCTCATAAGGATCTTTGGGCATCCAAATATGGTTATGATATCAGCAAATATGAACTACGTAGTTGTAGTTTCACTATAGTCCTTAAATGCTCTTGCTTCTTCCCATCTGGTCAAATACTATGTCGCAGTGATGATGTATCGATCCCCCATGCACTTTCCTGGTGGGTTGATAGGTCCCATGAAATCAATGGCCGATTTTTCAAATTCCTGTAAAGTTAGTTGAGGTGCTAAAGGAATCTCATCTCTTCTAGAAGGCTTCCCAACTCGTTGGAATACATCGCAGGCTCTATAGTATTCCTTAGCATCTTTGTGTAAAGTAGGCCACAAGAGGCCAACTCTCAGAACATTATGTGTTGTTGATTTCCCTGCATAGTTTCCTCCTGCAGTGCCTCCATGTGCTTCTGCCAAAATCAGTGGTTTTTATGCCTCCATAATGCATCTCCTCAAGATCTCATTAGGTCCCATCTTATATAGTTTTCCAACTATAAGTGAAAACTCTACAGCGCGAACTACTAGTTGTTTCTTCTGAATGATTTTATACTCGCGGGGTGCCATTCCTATAGATAGGTATTGGACTATATCGAAAAAGTGATCATCAACCATTATGATGGCCAACAACTGTGCATCTGGTAGTGTATCCTCCAAACTGGTAGGTTCCTCTCCATGTTCTATCCTAGACAAGTGGTCAGGTCCCTTGTTCATTCTCCCTGGCTTGACCACAATCTCAAAATCATATTCCTAAATTAACAGTAGCCATATGCATATTCTTCCCCCCAACACTGGATTTTTGACTAAGTATTTCAACTCAGAGTGATCAGTAAACATCTTGAAATTCCCTCCCAGCAAGTAGTGTCAAAACTTATGCAGCGCATACACCATAGCTAAACCTTATCTTTCAATGGTAGTGTAGTTTATCTCAATTGTAGATAGCTTCCTGCTAAAAAAGGCTAGTGGGTGGTCAATATATCCTACTCCTAGTTTTGCTAACACTGCTCCTAATGCAATGGACAAAGCATCGACATGGACATGGAATTCCTTACTCCAATCTAGGAAAACCAATATAGGCGCAGTAACCATTTTATGTTTTAGTGTGTCGAAGCTCTGCTAGCATTCTTCTAACCATTGAAACTGACAATCTTTCTTTAAAATATTTTCCATTGGTTTTTTTATCTATGTATAGCCCTTGATAAACTTCATGTATTATCCAGTATGTCCCAGCACAGTGAGCAGTTTTCTAATCAAAGTAGGGGGAGGTAGATAAAAAATGATGGCAATAGGATCTACCAACAACCCTTGATTACATACAATATGTCCCAACAATACTCCAAAAGGTGACAGGAAGATTCACTTCTTCAGGTTCAGGTCAATATGGCATTGCCTGCACTTATCCAACATTAGTCTCAAACATTCAATATGATTTTTCAATAAGCTAAAGACACTCCAATCATCAAAATATGCTTCCAAAAATTTATGTAAAAACTCCTTGAATTCTTCGACCACCACCATGGAAAATATGGTTGGTGCATTATTCAATCCTAAAGGCATCACAGTGTACTAGAAAGAACCCCATTCTATGGAAAATGTGTTCTTATGGCGGTCTTCCTTAGGAATCCTAATTTTGTGATAACCTAAAAATCCATCTGTGAAGGAGTAAACTTCTTGTCCTCCTACATTATCTAACACTTCTTCGGTAAAGGGTGTATGGAATGGATCATGTAATAATGCATCATTTAGTTTCCTTAAATATACATAGATTTTGATCTCTCATGTCTTCTTATCTTGAACCACCATAGGGCTAATCCACTCTGATTCTTCAACAAGTTCTATGATTCCTACTTCCAACATTCTATCTAATTCGATCCTGACTTTATGCTTATATTTGGGATTCAGTATGTAGGGTCTCTGCTTGACTGGCCTTGAATTTCATTTCAAATGGATCTTCATTTCTCCCATGGGCCCTTTAATTCCCTTCATGTCTGTGAACTTGGTTGGAAACAAGTCCTGATATTCATGCAGTAATTTTGTAATCTTATCCATAGTGGCATCATCCCAGTAATCTCCAACGTTGGCCAACTTAGGTGATTTCTTTGTTCCAATATTAACTTTATTGATTTTGATTGGCTGACCAATAAAAGGTAGTTCAATCCCTAGTCCTTCTATGTCTCTATGTCCTTCAGTTTCTGTGATGTTCATATTCCTAGGATTATCATCTTCATCAGCATTAATGTTGTAACAACCCTATAATCTCCAAAGAGGTGCAGTCCATTCATCTTCCTTTTTCTCCAAAGGGAGGTTAGGTGCCTCCTCAAAGACTTTCTATCTTACAAATTGTAAAACCTGATCTACTGTGGGGTACTGACTTTCAAATAAAAATGTATCTATAAAGTTCGGACTCATACCGTACCAATCTGAAGTGGTGAGGCGTAGTTCTTCTTGAAGATACCAATTGATGGGCATAGTATCCAAAGTGTTAATGAACTTATGCACCCATTGTTCTTTAGGAATGTTGCTCCAGGCCTCCTCACAACTTCTCACATGATCCTTTGGACAACTCTGACCTATGTATCAAACTTTGCACCCTTCTTCTTATTCTGAAAAGCGCATTGTCATCAAAGTGTGACATTGGACCCACTCTGTGATCTTCTTCTTGTGTGTTCCCAACCATCTTGTTGGCATTGCTTTCAAGGCTTCATCCAGTGCCAACAACCTCTGTTGTACTGGTACAATTTCTTCAAATTCCAATAAGAATGTTTCTAAATGATTTAAACCATCAAATGTGGGCAGATTACTTACTTATGTACCAATCCAGTGAACTTCCCTGGTCAATCTGGCACACCTATGTGCAGAAACTTCATACATTTTGTTCTGCCAATTCTCCAGTGCTTCTTCTAAGTCTGATGAGCATGCACTTTCACTTCGCCAACTCAAATTCCCATATGTTGTAGGATTAATGTAATCCTACTGTCTGGTTGTCAATTTGTATATATTATCTAGTTCATAAGAACGGTCTTCTTCTCTGATAGTTTCTGTGTATATGTGACCTTCATCAGGGTCAATAGGTGCAATTACCCTAAGGCCATCACCTTCGAACGTCATTCTTCTTTTATTTATGTAAACAACAGTCGAATTGTTGAAAGCCCAATCAATGCCCAACAACGTAGGATAAGGACAACTATCATCAACTATATCAATCACCTCGAAGTCCGCAAACATCCTTACCCCGTCGATGTCCACAGGGACATGCTCCAATATTCTAAAGGGGCTTACTGCCTGCTGATTAGCCATCCTGATCCTGATAGGGGAGTAAATCAACTTAGGTTTTCCCATCAGTTCACAGGTCTGCTTTGTCATAATATTGACTTCTGATCCCAAGTCGAGGACCACATAATCTATGTCGTAGTATCCAATATGAACATTAAGGTGTAGTTCCTTGTTTTTTCTCCTCTTCCTAGATACTTGGTTCATAGCCCTACTCAGCATAGGGTCTATTCTTCCTATCTCGTATTGTCTGATCAAGTGTTGTAGTTCTTGTATGGATCTTTCATCCTTAATCAAATTAATGCAAGTACATAAGAATTACATAAGCTTGCTTACATATTTTCCTTCTCCAGGTGATGCAGACTGATCGAATGCCAGAGGCATTCCACATTCTTTTACTTTTTGTTGTTCCTTAGATGAAGAATCCTTTTCTCTCCCAAATTATCTTCTTTCCTCTTCAAATTTCTACTTATCCTTCCTTGGATCAAACAATTGTGTCTTCTTTGCAGCGCTTCTGATCCTTGATCCCTCTGTGGTATTTTCTGGAGTCACCCTGTATTCTCATGTAACAATGCCTCCTCTAGTGATAAAAGAGACTCTGGGATCCTCTCCACGAGGTTCGGCTGATATTAATTGGACTTGTTGGTTTCCTCCTCGTCTCTCTTGAAGTTTCTCTAAAATGATGGACAATCCTCAATAACATGTTCAAATGACTTGCAGTAGCTGCAAGTGGTACAAGGGTTCTGACAATCCCTTTCCAAGTGACTCAGTTGGGTGCATTTATAACAAATGATCTGACCTCGACCTCGACCCATGCCTACTTCTTGTCCTCTTCCTCTGAATCTGCCGCGAGGGTTGAAGTTTCCTCTTCCTGTGGAGTTAAAATGCATAATATTTCCCTCCTACTGCATATCTCCTTGAATCATATATGTATCTCTTGAACTTTCATACAAGACGTCATAAGCCCTACAGTCCTTCTCACCATGCCCCACATATTTACAAAATGTGCAGTAAAGGTTGGTAGGTGTCTGGACATATTTTTTCATGTAATAACATTCACCAGGGCGATGTCTATTTATGCATACCTCGCACCAGAGTAGATTAACCTGCTTCAAAGGGCTCGGAGCTCCAGAGGCCAAGTACTCATTAAATAGGGGACAGTGCTCCTTATCATGGCCCTCTAATTTACATCTGATACACTAGATGTCTTCTCTTTTATTTTTTCCCTTTTCTTTCGTTATATCTTCGACCTGCAGAGATAAGCTAGTTAACTGACTCAAAATTTGACTCATACTTGAGCTAGATTCTTCCATAGGGGTTGATTCTAGTTTCATGGAAATTCCAGTGCCTCAGCTTGCGAAGTGACCTTATGTTGCATCATAAGAACTCTAATGTGTGGTAAGAGGGAAGCAATGAACCATTCCTTATTCTGTTCGTCTGGAATTTGAAAACTCAATCAACTTGTGAAGGTCTTAAAACTTTGATCAAATTCCCAAACAGGTTCAGCTACTCTTTGCTTGATTTTGTTAAGCCCTAATATTGGCTCATTACCCCTTAATTGGGGCATATTACATTAGTAATGTTATTTTATTTATGTCGGCTTTATTCCATCAGTTGTAATTATACCTCCTAGTCTCCTATATATACCAAGGAGACATTTTCATTTGGAATCATCTCATACTTGAACATTTAAGTGGGGTAAAAGGAGGTTTCCCCCTCGAAGAGGCTTATTATCTGAAATTATCTCTTTTTCAAGGCATTGAGTACGTTTTCTGAGGTTTTTCTATGCTATATTGATATTTGGTTCTTAACAGATTTCTTTCAGTTCTTTAATGAACTGTGACTCTGACTTGGGTTTCTTGAATTTTGCACTCAGTCTTGATATCATTCATCGGTTTAGGCTGTACAGTTCCTTTAACAAACTTCATATACCAGCTCAGTGCGTGATCTCTCAAGGTAGTACTAAACTGAGCTCTCTTAACATCTTCGTCATCGACTTTCTTAATACTCCATACATCTTCACATAAGAACCAGTGTTGATCATGATCTTCAGATCCATATCCTCTAAAAATAGATAGCCTCATTTCATCTGCCATAGATCTTCCTAGGTTTCTTGACTAAGTATGTATTGAACCGTTGGTAACAGTGCTCTGATAGCTCTGATAACTATGACTACTCTAGTTACTTAATGCTGCTAAAACAATAGGGGAAGTAGTAGTACTTACTTCAACGGTAGGCACAGTCCCTGAAGTTTTTTATTCTTCTCGGCGAGGTTCTTCAGTCTTCCCTTCTTCTTCCCTAGCGAACTCTGAATTCTCCTCGTTCAATAACTCTTATTCCTCTCCACTGTAGAACCCTTCATCATGTTCTAGTAACTCATGATTCTTCTCAAACAAGTTCACCAGAGGGACCTCTATGAATTCACTCCCATTTCATGTTTGTCCAACCTCTGTGTCGTTTTCATTGTTTGAGTTCTTGAACATTAGATTTTCAATCCGACTGATTACTGTATCTTCAAGATGTTCTTCTCGTGCAATAGCATCTTGATCTTTAACTTCAAAAAGTGTAAGAAGTTTCCTCTACGCCCCTTAAAGAAATATCTCTCTGCGTGGCTATATGACTCTATTTTGTCAATAGGAAACTCAGTAATGTACCCTCCAATGGTGCTATCAAACCAGTGATCTACTGCTCTTGACACGATGTTATCAACTCTCTTGACCCACTATTGTGAGTGGGAAATCCCTCTACGGACTAGCATCTAGGATTAAATTATGCATGCAGAAAAGACCTAAAGAATCCTATTTTCTACCGTCATCCTAGACCTAATCCCCATTATTATTAAAGAAAATACATAGTTAAGTGAGCATACCTTATTCTGGACGTTTGATATCGATCCTTCTTCACACTTGATTGCTCCTTGACTGCAGCTCTCCTCTACGGCTGACCTGCATTCACACAAGATACACAACAAACTCTACATGCATTTGATCTAAATATTAATGGGTTAGAGATTCAAACATGTATGCAATAAACTATGAACACCTCATATGGAGGGACGAGAAAAATACTTCTTTATTACCAACTTTAATAAATCAACTTACAATGTCGACACTGGCTACTGCTCTGCGAACCTGGTCCTGGGCTCCTCTTCAACTGTCCTCCAACTTCTTTGCTCTGTATCTCTTCTTGCACAAGGATGGCTAAAGGGTTGGGACAAAGGGAATGTGCAAATGGGTATAGTTTCTTTACTATCATTCTCCTCCTCCAAATGGGACCCCTAACCATTCTTTTATAGGCTAGAAGAAGTTAAGTATTTGGATGAACCCTCGGCCGTGCATGGCTGGAAGGTTTAGTTAACTTACCCAAAGCTATGTGTTATGTCGGCAACTTTCCTTTTTTCGTGATTTTGTAGGTAAACGCGGTCTGTTTTGGGTCAGCTAGTGTGTACACGCCTGCAGTAATGAAGTAGGGCGTGTGGGCCTTTATAAAAGAGTTGTTTAAGAAGAGTTGTTCAGCAGTGTTTTGGCAAAGAAGGAATCTGAGATGGCCTGATGCCAGGTAAGCATGTCTGGTGAAAATTAGGGTTATAACAGATGCCCCCTAATGTGTGAGGTCAGAAGAGCATATGATGGCCGAAATACATTAACAATCTTCACCGATGTGCCAAACAAGTGATCCCAGGGACCAGGAATCAGGAGGTGTTGTTTGTAAAATAACAATTGTCTCACCGAGGCGAGCATACCCATGCTCGGGATAAAATAGAATCATGGCTACCAATCAAATACACTGTAGATCCATGTCATATAACTTTTATAAAGTGTAGCCGTGAACAATACACAGCGGAGCTACATCTCGAAATCAAAAGATATACATGTAGAGTATCCATCTTCTCAGAAGTTGATAAGGCCTGATGGCTGGAGATGAGGTCTTCAAAGCTCGAGCAACAACTTCAAAATCTTCAAAACTTGGGTAGGAGTGTAATATGAGTGTACGACTTCACTACCTAGAGGTTTTCGATGGCTCATCGATCATGGACTAAAGAATCTTGGTGATCAGACTAAAGGCTTCATTGATTTCGAACAAAGACTTGATTAGACATTCAGGATGGTCGGGTATGAGGGAAAGAGACAAATTGCAGAGGGGTGGACAAAGGCTTGGTAAAACATTCCCTTGGACAACATCACGACAAATGATGAGAGTCAGGAAGCATGGCATTAATCATAAGTTTACAAGGCACGAGGCAACACAAACTCTCCATATGTTTGGAAGAATAACCAAACAGAGGAGGACACAACTCTATGTAGTGAGGACAGCTTCCTAAGGTCGTATTAAATCCCATACTTTGACAAACAAATAGACAAATGTGCTTTATCCAAGGGCGACTTATTGTGCTGTCAATAAAGAAAATATTTTTCCCTTCCTCTTTTTGGGGTATATTTGATTTTTTTTTTTTTGTCTTTTTTCAATGATTTTGGAAAAAAGAATAAAAGAATCTTACATTACAAAGGAGGATCGAGTGTCACAAACGTACTAGTTCCAAGCGCATGGAACATAGGGATGCTCAGGGAAAAGGGACATATGCAAGGAAAGGACAGTCGGGAAAAATCCTCCAGGGGCCAAAGGTATCAAGACACAGAGGCAAAGTGCTATAGGGATTGCGTATAAGGCATGCTTCAGATGGTTCAGTTGAGAGTAACATGGAGTCGACATTAGGCCAAAGACATGGGTATGCAAATGCAATTAATAAAACACACAATGGTAACGTCCTTCGATGTAAGTTTAACAAGCCTAGAGAAGGTAAGGTCGGCGATTTTTCATATTTAGAGAGTCTGAAAAAACATAAAAGGAGACTCCATTGGGGTACCTTTTTCGAAGGTAGTCTAGTCGGTTCGCAAAAGGGGTAAACTAGCACCAACAAGATGTCTATTCAAAACCATTTTAATGAGTGTGATAAAGACAAGATCACTTGGCCATTTTTTGATTTTTAAGGAGTTTTAAAAAAGCTTAACTATGGACTCCGTCGGGAATGTTCTTCTGGACTAGTTTAACGAGTGTGAGAGAAT
>JASDQU010293979.1:1706-13667 GCA_032191745.1 Picea mariana | reverse complement strand
GGCGGTCTTGTTGCAAAGGAATGAAGAGGGGCGAGAGCAGCCCATTGCCTTCTTCAACAAGGCGTTAAGAGATGCAGAGGTCAGATATGAAATCATGGAGAAACAGGCCTATGCCTTAGTGAAAGCTCTCAAATCTTTCAGGGTCTATGTCCTACACTCAAAGGTGATAGCATACGTTCCTTCAACCTCTGTGAAGGACATCCTTGTACAACCCGACATTGATGGGAAAATGGGTAAATGGATAGCCAAGATCCTGGAGTTTGACCTGGAAATAAGGCCTACCAAATTGATCAAAGGTCAAGGCTTAGCCAAGTTGCTGGCTGAAGCCAATTGCCAGGCTTTAGGGGTAAATTTCATGAACGAACGCTCAGGAATTCGACAGAGTCAGCTGTCTGGAACAGACCCTCAAAGGGAGCCCCCATTGGCTTGATGTCCTTGGTATAAGGACGTCATATATTTTCTGTAGGAATTGCGGCCCCCAGATGGCCTGCAAAGAAACAAAGCAAGAGCTCTTAAGCTCAGGGCAGTCAGGTATTGCCTTATTGATCAAATTTTATACTGGAAAGACCCCTTGGGGGTGCTTTTAAAATGCATGGATCCACAAGAGGCCGACAGGATCATGGCCGAGTTTTACAGCGGCCTATGTGGAGGGCACCATTCCTGGAAGACTACAGCCCACAAAATTCTTAGAGCCGGATACTACTGGCCCACCTTGTTCGCTGATGTCCATAGAGGAGTTAGAGCCTGTATCACATGCCAAAGATTTTCGGGAAAGCAACAGCTCAAGTCTCTGCCTTTGCATCCGGTGGTGGTGTCAGGGCCTTTCTAGCAATGGGGCCTTGATTTTATTGGAGAAATCCACCCTGCTTCCAATGGGCAGCACAAATGGATCCTGACAGCCGCGAATTTCTTTACTTAGTGGATAGAAGCCATCCCTACCAGGAGCGCTTCCCACAAGGTAATCATTGGGTTCCTGGAGGACCTCATCACAAGGTTCGGTTGCCCAAGTAAGATTGTCACTGATAACGCAGCCGCTTTTGGGTCCGAGCCGTTAGCCAAGTTCTGTGAGCAGTTTGGGATCAAACTGATTCACTCCACCCCATATTATCCACAGGGCAATGGTTTAGCAGAGTCCTCCAACAAAATTCTAATAAGGATCATCAAAAAACTGTTGGAAGACAACAAAAGGGCTTGGAACTCGAAGCTGAAATTCGCTCTATGGGCTGATCGGGTGACCACAAAGAGATCTATAGGCACCTCTCCTTTCTAGTTGGTGTACGGAGCGGAAGCTGTTTTCCCTTCTCAGCTGGCCATTCCCGTAGCAAAATTCTTCTAGGACTATCAAGAAGAGCCCAATGACATGATCAGAAGAATTCATCAACTGGTGGAAGTCCAGCAGGTCAGAGAACAGGTAATGGAAAGAATTCAGGATCATCAGTAGAGAATCAAGCGGGTTTTCGATAAGAAAGCCAAGAAGGAGGAGTTCTAGATAGGAGACCTGGCACTGAAGTGGGATGCTCCTAAGCAAGACAAGGGCAAGCACGACAAATTTGAAGCCCTATGGATTGGGCCTTTCAGAATCTCTAAAGTCTTCTCAAATAACACATATCGGCTACAAGATTTGAAAGGCAAAGAAATTTTCAACAGCCCAGTAAATGGGCATTTTCTTAAAAAATGTTTTGTCTGAGCCTATGATGGCTCTTGTATTCTGTAAATATTGTCTTTTCTGTTCTTCGTTTTTACTTTTATTGTTTCGGCTTAGTAAATGACTCCATAGCCCAACAGCAAGGCACTGGAACTGCAAAATGAGTCCTTAGAGCATCACAGGGACGACTCTATCCCACATGGAGCCTAATGTTAGCAACATTTTTTGTCTCTGGTATCGGGATACACAGGTCTACAGGTTGCCCAAAGAGCGCCCAAGYGCAGCCCATAAAGGAAGTCCTTTTCGGACTTAAAATCAAGCGAGCGGGCAGTTTCATTCTTTAGCGAAAAGGTTTCAGCGACAGAGCGGATCAGCGATTGATGAGTAATTGCAAACTAACCAAGTCGCATCAAGTATAGCGCTAAAGGTTTTAAAGAAGTCAACGGTCGGAACCTCTCGGGAGGAATTCGCRAAGTTGCGAGGGCCGTTGATCGCGAGCAGTTCAAGCGCAGTGTTATTTCGCGAGCTCRRGGTTCGCGAGTTCAAAGGGCGAACCATATCCCGTTGGTTGCGCKAGATTCYGAGTTACRAAAAGTGTCCGGAGAAAGTCAACCGTCRCTGACCATCGCGTCTCGGGACTTCGCGAAGGGAGAATGCCAAAGTCCKATACTTCAACTYGTGAGGTCTCGAGTAGCGAGAGGCGTGAGCACGCGGGCCCACAGAAGTGTCGAGAAGATTGGAGCCGTCAGATCCAGAGGGACACGTGGTGCGCGATTAGGCTCCCCGCCTTTTCGCCATTCGCAACATTGAAACATGATGGCCAGCCTCCTCCCCACCGCGAGACGCAAAGTGTCAAGGGCACCCAGGACTTGGGCCCACTGCAGCACCGGATGAGTTTAGAACCGTCGGATTTGAAGGGCGCGTGGCACCAGATCGAGCTGTCTCGGCATATCGCTCATCGCGATTCCGAGGAGCAAGGAGCAGCCCTTACATACTCACAACCGTCGAAAAGCGCCATGGGAGCAGGCACAGGGTCACAGCCCGCGGTCACTGAAGAAAGAAAAGAGCTGCGTGAAAGGGGCCAAAGGCGTCGAGTTTCAGAGAGGCCTGTCACAACCTCCAGTTGCCATCGGACCCGAGCTCGATCCAGGTCTTCGTTTGGAATAAATGAAAGCAAGGAGAGGTGGTTGAAACCTCTCTTCGTTCATTAATTGTGAAGCATGGAGGGTCTGGTGAGCGGTCCGCTCGAGAGGGTCCTGTGTACCCTTTCTTGTAGAAAGGCCATGCCGAGTCCTCGATTAGCCGGAGGAGGTCTGCGCACGCTAAAACAGTATTTACTGGCTCAGCTACTTCCCCTGCGGGATCCATGCGCAGTTAAGATGGTGTTCGACAAAGAATATCAGTATGAGTTTGACTGAAAAGACACCAAGCCTTGGGCGACTGGGCACGCCTCTGTTGGGCGTTTTTCTCTGAGTATATAAACTCAGTTTTTGTATTTTGTAAAGCATYGATGGTAGAGCGAAGCTCCCAATTGTAAAGTTTTAACAGATATCTTAGCTCTGGTTATGCATCTGTATGTAAGATTTCTTGTTTAATTGCAGACAGTCTTTCTTTTCCCGTCTAAGTTTTCATCTTACACTACGAGAGTTCGTGATTGACCGATTCACACGAATTGCGGCAGTTATGTTATGATAAAGGATTTATTGTGGCATTATTGTTCTCTCTGGTTTTCTGCGTCTGAGCGTAAGAAGATCTTGCGTTTAGATGTTTTCTTCCACAGTCTGTTAGGAACCTGATGTTTAGAACAGACCTTTGCATTTCTCTGATACAAGTCTTCCCCCTACTCACCCTTACTACAACTCACTGTCTGAAGTTACCTAAGATCTCACTTGCGCATGCATGCCTAGCCTAGTTTCAGAGTTGGAACCACATCGTTTGAGTTAATCTCCATTTGATCACCTAATTAAACAAATCGTGACATTAAACTGATGGGTGTCGGGCTCTGCTCCTGCAAGCAATCCAGGAGTGACTTCCGACGCTAACAACCTCCATTCTATTCCTCTGTTGAGTTAGTTAACCCTTAGGTTCAACTCCCAACTCAACCTCAAGTGTTCTAATTCTTCAGTGAGTTACTTTTTACCCTTTCAAGTCAACTTCATATTATAACATTGAGTTTAGCTGACTTTTCTCCATGCTGCATGAGACTATAGTCTAGTGGGGATGACTAGACTATTGAGTCTCTCCAAACCTCTTCATCAAGAGGTGGGGGACATTACAGTCTCCCCTACTAGAAATTGCTTGTCCACAAGCAATTCTGAGCCTGTCTCCTGTATCACCTGTTCACTCTCCCACGTAGCATCCTCAATAGGAAAGTCCTTCCATTTGACTAAGTATTCCTTGATGCTCCTCCTCCTTAGTTTCTTCTCTCGAACCTCCAGTATTTCCTCTAGCATTAGTATCAATTGCCCCTCTTCATCTAAGGGTGGCAGTATCTCAAGTGGGGTGATGTGTTAGCCAATGGCCCTTTTCAAGCATGACACGTGGAAGAGGTTGTGTATCTTGCTGCCCTGTGGAAGCTCAAGTTCATAAGCCACGACCCCTACATTCCTGTTGTTCCTGTAGGGTCCAAAGAATCGAGGTTGGAGCTTTTCTGCTCCACTTCTTTTGATAGAAGCCTGCCTGTACGGTTGGAGCCTTAAGTAGACCAAGTCACCAACCTCAAATGTACGCTCTACCTTGTGTTTGTCTGCCTGGACCTTTTGCTGATTTTGTGCCCTTTGCAGATGATCTTTTAATTCTCTGAGTATGTCTTGACTTTGCTGCACCCAATCCTGTACCATAGGAGCTCTGCTATCACTGAAGGAAATCTCTACAAAGGAGAGAGGATTGTAACTATACAAGGCCCTGAATGGAGTCATACCAATAGACATATGATAAGTGGTGTTGTAACAGTATTCGTCCAGGTGTAGCCACCTAACCCATGACTTTTGCTGCTCTGCCACATAATTTCTGAGGTAGCCTCCCACCCACTTGTTGACTATTTCAGTTTGCCCATCCGTCTGAGGGTGGTAATTGGCACTAGGGGTTAAGGTCGTACCAACCAACCTGAATAACTCCTGCCAAAAGGTGCTCATAAATCGGCTATCCCTGTCGCTAACAATGGTCTTGGGCAAGCCATGTAGTTTAAAGATATCCCTGAAGAACAAATCTGCGACCTGTGCTGCACTGAAGTCTGGGGCAATGGAGAAGAAGTGTGCAAATTTAGTTAACCTTTCCACCACTACAAAAATACAATCTTTCCCTGTGCCCTTGGAAATTCTGTGATGAAGTCCATAGAGATGCTTTCCTATTTGTGCTCCGGAAAGGGTAGAGGTTGTAACAGTCCTGCTGGATGTGTATGTTCATCCTTGTTTTCCTGGCAAGTAGTGCACTCCTTGATGTGGCGCACTACATCTTCTTTGAGTCCTTTCCATGAAAACCTTTCCCTTACCTGCCTGTATGTTTTGACAATTCCTTGGTGCCCTGCCACCGGTGAGTCATCACATGCTTGCAATACCTTGGCTTTAAAGGCTGACTCAGGAACCAAGAAAATTCGGCCCTTGTAGTAGATGACGTCATCTATGATTCNTGTTGTAGATGACGTCATCTATGATTCCGAAGTTGTCATCCTGTATCTGTCCATCCATCAACTGACAAGCGAACTGGTTTTTTGAGTATTCTGCCAAGAGGTGGGCCTTCCAGTCAACTGAAATATCGGTCATAGCATAAACTGATGGCCTTCTAGATAATGTATCTGCCACTACGTTATTCTTCCCCTTGATAAATTCAATGTCAAAATCATAGGCCTGCATTTTTCTAACCCACTTCTGCTGCCTCTCATTTAAGTCCTTTTATTCCAAAAAGTACTTAAGGCTGTTATGATTTGATCTCACTACAAATCTTGCTCCTACCAAGTATTGTCTGAATTTGGCCAACGCATGCATGATAGCCAACATTTCTTTATCATAGATAGTGTAGAGAAGCTCATGGCCCCTCAACTTTCGGCTCTCATAGACAAGGGGGCAATGTTGCACGAAGCGGGAGAATTTTAGAGAACGAGAGTGTCGGGAGCGTCATTTTCTAAAAAATTTTGGGAGCGGAGCGTCTCGAGAGAGTTTTATATATATATATATTGCATTTATATTAAAAAAAAACATGTAGAAAGACAAATCAGTTGCAGAATATATGATATTATGAAAACATGCACATTTGTACATTAATGTAGATAGAAATGGCATCCATGGACCATAGTACATCAAATATTAATCATTTCAAAATTCACATTTCAAGGCTMAAGCATCAACTGTCTAGATTCTAGCAATTACAAACTTACAAACCAACATACAAAATTTTAAGCCATATTGATATAATAGAAAGTAGACCATAAACTTATGAAATAACRTCAGTTATCCAACAACTGTCAACAATAACATGAGTCATGACTCATGAGTATGACAAAATAGTTATGTTTACAAAATAGGCCATCTTCTAGATTCTAGATTCTATACTATGTAGACTATGACATATAAAATTTAAAGTAATGAAAAATGAGAAACATGGAACAACTATCCTGGGAGCCTCCTTCCACCACCACGATTGCTGCGTGGGCCTCCTTGTGATGGTGGTGGAGCCTCATGAGAAGGACAAAACTGTGGAGAAGTAGTTGTAGATGATCCCGACGGAAGTGAAGATGAAGCCCCTAGTGCTGTAGCTGGATTCCTGGACACGGGGAACACGACAGTGGATGGGGGTCGCATCTCGACATGATCATCATCATTCAAAAGAGCATTCTCCAATTTCTCTAAAAGCAATACTCCATCCTCCAAATTATTGTCCTCTGGATTGTTGTCCCAATGCTTCAAGTGTTTATCCATCTTTGCTTCCTCACAGTAATGGGACAACAAT
Organism: Picea mariana; assembly: GCA_032191745.1. Lineage (NCBI taxonomy): Eukaryota > Viridiplantae > Streptophyta > Pinopsida > Pinales > Pinaceae > Picea > Picea mariana. The sequence goes on along the minus strand of JASDQU010293979.1, from coordinate 7,078 downwards.
CGTAAGTTGTAATGAACATAAACCAAGCTCTCTGCTCGACCTAGATTCAACCTGTTTATTTTGACGCTATGGATGAAACTGTAAGTGCTCCAACACCTCTCTGCAGAAGAAGTGTTCACCACTTGTGAAAGCACCCGTGTTGCCAAACGTTGCAGTTGTGGGGTAGCACCACCATGCATGTTCCACCACTCGAGAGAAATCAGATTCCCTCGATCTCTAATTGCATGGTTGGTCCCAAAGGCACCATTGCTAAGGATGTAATGGCTCAATTGTCTCCTGATGTTGTCACACTCCTCCTCGTCCGGGACCAATTTTTCTAATGCTTTCATATAACCTGTTTGAACCTCTGGATCTTGGTGTGATCTTTTCTTGGTCCCACCACCAGGTGTTGGTGATGAAAGCCATGATGCATGATAGTATTTAGGTGTTAGAACATATGCTAAGGCATGTAGTGGAATATTTAGCATTTCCCACCGTTTTTCCACCTCTACATGAATTAGATTATAGAGGTTAACATCTCTAGGCTCAACAATGTCTTTAATCTGCCCTAGCATGCTATCCATTTTCTCATACACCTCCCCAATGATTGGCCGATCTGAATCTGCAAACTTGATCATGTAATAAATTGGCTTGGTGAATTGCAAAACATACCGAACTTGTGACCAAAACTGACTATCAAGAACTGTCTCCTTCACTGTATCAACACCTTCTCTATCATTGCTCAATTCATCCCATGCATCACTCATCACCATAGCACCCAAAGCTTGTCTCACCTTCAATAGGTGCCTAAATGTGAGGTGATAACTAGCAAATCTAGTTTTTGCAATCTTAAGTAGTTGCAACCTAGAGTGAGTACTGTAGAAGTAATTGGCCCTTGTATGCCCAGTGACAAATTTGATGAGTTGCTTCCCTCTCTTATGCAATTGATTAATCCATCCACATTCTCTATGCTTGACAATATCATGCGTCAAAAGGTTCAAGGTGTGAACCAAACACCCAGACCAAAAGATGTGTGAATGAAATCGCTCAATGATTTTACCTGCTCCCTTGCAATTTGTTGCATTATCAGTGATTACTTGAATCACATTAGAAGGACCAACATCATTAATTGTTTTCAAGAGGAGATCTGAAATGTTTTGGGAAGATGCAATGATTGAAGAGGAGTCATGTGCTGCAAGAAACACTGCACCAGTAGCAGAAACACCAAGAACATTGATCAAATATTGGTTTCTAACATTTGTCCAACCATCTGATACAATGGATACCCCGTAGTCCCCCCATTCATCTGTAAACCGTGTTAGAGCTCTTTGAATTTTTGCTTTTTCCCTATCGAGTAACACAGTTCTAGCTTTCTCATAGTTGGGGCTCTTGTATCCTTTGGGGGCTTAATTGATTCCCTTGACAAGATCATGCCAATAGGGGGAGCTAAGCACATTGAATGGGATACCACAAGCATAGAGAAACCAGACCACTTTTGCATCCACCTCATCCCTGCCTCCAATATCAAGGAAATCTGCTATTGTTCTTTTAGATCCAGAGGTTCCAGAACCATGAGGAGATGGAGATGTGTTGCCACCAAAACGAGATGAGGCATCAGATTGAAGCTTTTGTTTTTTACAACGCTTTTTTTGTGCATCTTCCTCTATCTTTATGTATCTTTGTCTCTCTTCCATGGATATATTAGGGAAAACATTGATCCCAATGGACCTCTTATTGTAATCAGTCTCCATTACACCACAAAGATGCCTCTTCACACGGGTATATGAACCGGTATAAGGTTTTCCTTTATGGCAATTATGAGGACATAAAAATTTAGTGGTTCCACCACCTCTTCCATCCTCAAGTTTTGTCACACACGCCCACAAGGGTTTCAATGCATCTTTGTCATTTGTTTTTCCCTCTTCATTGTCCTCTTCCTCCTCTTCAAGTTCAAACCCTTCATTACCTTCATATTGTGGGTCATGATCATCATGAGAATCACCACTATCGTCTTCTTCCCTTTGATACCACCTCCCCGTCAACACCATGAGAACCAAAAAAGGAAAGAAAAACCAAAAGAAGACCATTTTCGTCAAGTTTTAGATCAACAACCTGCAATAAGATGAGGGAGAAGAAGGAATGGGAAAGAGTAGGAGAGGAGGACAAAAACATAAACAAAGTTAAGCCAAGGAAATGAGAGAGTTGGGGTTTGGGCTTACCTCTTTAGCTCTTGAAACTTGAATGTTGAAACTTGAGATAGATGGTTGCCTTTGTTCTCTCCTCCAAGCTCCTCTTTGCTCACTCTTCCAAGCTCTCCTTTGCTCTCTCCTCCAAGATCTCACAAATCTGCACTTTCCTTCAATCTCTCCTTTGCTCTCTCCTCCTCTCCAAGATCAAGCAAACAAAGATGAAAGAATGAGGAGAATGGAATGCAAGTCTTTACCTATGGGTGCCTTTGTAGAAGGTGAGTTGCACCTGTCCTGGATGCAATTGTTTCCAAGCCCATTCATGCCTTTTATTCTTTATTCTTATTCCTTTTTCTTCAAGAAGCTAATTAGGGGACACTGCCCTAGCGTGGTGACAAGTGGTGGCAGCGTTACCCACAAGTACTTTCACAGAAATGAGAATTTTGGCTCATGATGAGACCCCCTTTCTCTTGGCCATGCAACCAAGAGTCACTACCCTGGCGTGGTAACTAGCTTCTAGTAGTGTCATATTGCTAGGTACCCATGGACCTAATAGGTTGGCTCGTGATGAGATCCCCTATCCTCTGACTAGGTCTTGTTTTATTATTTTATGGGTCCCTCTTGTTTCTTGTTGAGAAGCCTTTTACTGCTTTCTCAGGGATCCTTGGGCGAAGCATCTTGGGGTTTATTTTTTATGCTTTTATCTTTTGCCAGCTTGCTTTTATCTTCTGGGCCTTTAGCCCCTTCTTCCCACAAGGCAAGGTGAAACCCTTAAATGATTGGCCAACCCAATGTCCAGACAAATGTAACGGGATAGATGAGCGGGAAGCAAGATGAAAAAGTGGTAATATGACGGGAGCAGACGATGACTTTTTAGAAATCCCCCCAGTGGCAAACCAAAACCTATGGGCACAGGCTTACTAGGGCATCTTGTCATTCCCCCTAGACATGGTCAAGTGGGCAAGTATAAGATCCAAGCATTTGTTAGAAACAAAAGGAATTAAATGCACATATTCAAAGGTTTGAAGATCAGAGTGACACATACCGTGATACCCGGACTCATTACCTCATGGAGCAAGAACCATCTCTGACACAGGAGCAAGCCAAAGGTGATGGATGCTATTGCTGCTGACAAAGTAGAGGAGGTAAAAGGGAGAAAAGATGAGCCCTCCAGGGCCATGCTTAAGTTGATCTGGCTCTCGGTACTCCATGTCTAGGACCTGCGGGCCTCAAGGCATAATCTCCTAGTTATCCCTAAAAAGTGGGGTTAACAGGTCCTCCATGATGGCTAGAATCTGTTCCACATGCTGAATATGTTCCTCCCAAGTCCTTCTATAGATCAACAAGTCATCAAAAAACACTAGAAGGTGCTTCCTCAACTGCTTGTTGAAGACGTGATTCATGCAAGATTGAAATGTGGTTGGCGCATTAGTCAATCCAAATGGCATCACTAGGAATTCATAGTGGCCGTAGTGACACCTGAAGGCAATTTTGGGGATGTCTTGCTCCCTCATTTTGATCTGATGATAGCCAGAGTGCAAGTCAATCTTGGTGAAGTAAATAGCCCCATGGAGCTCATCCAATAGCTCATCAATCCTCGGAATGGGATACCTGTTCTTAATAGTTTTCTTGTTCAATGCCCTGAAGTCAATGCACATGCGCATGGTTCCATCCTTCTTCTTTACTAGTACAACTGAAGATGCAAAAGGACTGGAACTTGGTCTAATGTGACCCATGTCTAACAGTTCTTTGATGGCCTTTTCTATCTCATCTTTATATTCTTTGGGTGTCTGTAGGGAGTGGTGATGACTAGTTTCGCTCCCTCTTCTAGCTCTATGATATGCTCAAACCCCCTATCTGGTGGTACTGCAGGTAGAATGGGTCCAAACACCTTTCTATGTTTGTCAATGATTCTCTGAATCTATGGTGCATAGTGATCCTTTCCTTCCTTGTCCACACATACTGAAATCCTACACTCAACAACATATATAATGTCCTCTCTTCTGAAAATGTCCTCCATGCTCTTTGTTGTAACCACCCTAGCTGTGTTCCCTGACATGCCCGTGAGAACTACCTTTTTCCCACTTTCCTTGCTAAAAGGCATCTCCATAGTCTTGTAGTTGGTGGTGATTGGTCCCAACATACTAAGCCACTGAACTCCAGGGATAATGTTTGTATCAGGGAGGTCCATCACATAGAAGTCATGTGCTAAGTCATGTCGACCCAGTGTAAGCTTCATCCCTGGAATATTCCTGTTACAGGGCATGGTGCTTCCTCCTGCTACCTCCACCTTGAATCCTTCAAATTCAAATGTGGGTATGTGCCTCCTTTGTAGCAGTTCTAAGTCAATGAAGTTGTGAGAAGCACCCCCATCAATGAGAACCAAAACCTTTTGTCCCTACAACACTCCTCTCATCCTGAAGGTGTTATACTTGGGTACCCCATTGATGGATGCTAACTTAGCCTTCTCTTCTGTTGTCATGTCGTGACCTGGACCTTCTTCTTCAGCAGTTTCGGTGGTATCTTCTTCTATATTCTGCAAGTGGTCGAAATCTTCCTCCTCTTCATTGTCTGAAGTAACCTCAATGTAGTGGGCCTTGCCTCTACCCATGCACTTGTGGGATGGATCCCAAGGCTCTTTGCATGTCTATCATAGCTGCTTTCTTCTTAGTTCCCTCCCTGTGTTCTCATCCATCCTACCTCTTCCCCTGTCAAACCCCCTTGGGTCTCTTCCTCCTGGATTCATTGGAGGTCTTTGGTCTCTTCCTCCGGTGTTTAGAGGTGGTCTAGGCACAAACTTAGATTTCGCTGTTGGGCCTAGATCTCTCGTCCTCCATATAGCATCCTGCAAGTTGGTAGGCTTTGTTATCGCAAAGTTTGTAGCTAGGATAAAAGGCTATAAGATAGAAGGCCAAACTGGCGTAACAGGAACCGATCCCACCCATTGTCACCACAATGGAATGGTTCTTTCTCTTTAGGGAGGTTAGGCCGAGGGGAGACGTCCCCGATGACCTGGGGTTTTGAAGAGGCAAAAGGCTAATAAAACAAAGATAAGGTTTCCCCCTTCACAAGTCACCACCCAAACAGATAGTTCGGCCAAAGGCCAATAATGAAACAAAACCCCAAAGAAGTGTACCTGCCTAGAACCAAGCAACATCAAACTGATATGTGCAAGCTATTCAATGGGTTAGTACTTCATAAGAATAT
>JASDQU010293977.1:0-14256 GCA_032191745.1 Picea mariana | reverse complement strand
AAAATGAAAAAATCTTCTTTTCCTTAAGCGCATCAATTTGCATATACCTTCACTGACAGTGCATTTAATTCCTTTAGTAAAAATATTTGGGTGATAAAACAAGATATCATTTGAAATCATTTCCATAGATCAACTATTAATGCTATTAATTATCGATGTTTTGTGATCGGGAAAAGCATAGATAAAATTTGAATTTACCCGAAATGCAAATTAACAAAAACTTAATCATGATATAAGATTGCTTGATGTGTTAATGAACCAAGTTTATTTTGTTATTTAATCATGCTTGAACTTAATTCATTTCAGGGTTTTGAACCTCGGGTTATCCCATATTAGTTCAATCTATGATTTCCGAAACATGAAACTGCGATGTAATTAATTAATTTTAATCATGTTTAACCTTTTGAATAATCGTGGTTAACTTAAAGGGTTTCCCTATTTTGTATATTGGTACTTTTGGTGGTCGCTCTAGGCAGGATCCCCTAATCACAAAATCGTGATATAATTAATTAACATTAATTGATTTTAATCCTTTAATTAACATAGTTTTAAAGCTTAAGAGAGTTTCACGATTTCATATATCGGGACTTTGAAGTTCTTACATGTTGGACTGTTGGTATCGCGAAACCATGAAACCTGACATTTCGAAGGTAGCCTTTAGTGATTTGAACTTTTAATGAGTTGGAGGCTCCATAAATTTTAAGGATTTCAGATCGTTGGATTCAATGGAATACTTCATCAACGGTGATATTCAAGTGCGCATTTGTCCTTATTTAAACAAGAATGAAACTTATCTAAGTCTAAAGTTTAGAAAAATATATACATTCCAACATAGGCTCCATCTAGGGATTGTGTCTCCCTGCAAGTCGTGAAGAACAGTAGACCAAGTGCCTTTATTGGGTAAATGGAGTCATTATTGCATTTTGTGGAACTTTTTCATAAAAGGATCGCACTAAGTAAAGGGTTTCAACTGTAACTTAGAAAACCTTCATAACACATCAAATGATGACTTTTAGTTTGGCTATTTGAATTTACTCTTTCCTGAAACTGTATTCAGATTTTCTTAAGATAATCAAAACAACCTTAACCTACCTATCAGAGTTTGTTCGATCTTATTCGTTTCAAGGAAAATTGATTTTAATGATTTAATTAGGGAGTCCTTAGTTGGCTTAGAATGTAAATCTTGTCGAGAGGAAGACTAACTACTAGAGTACATTATAATACATGTATAACAACCTTGCAGATATCATTGACATTTCTTCACTGCCAGTGAGCCTATTCAGTACCCCAATGATGTTATCTAATTCCCAAATTGAATTTCCTTTCACCACTTCATTTTGTAATCTTGCATTTAAATTCTTGAGATGAGGGCAATCATTTAATGAATTTCCTTTCATCATCTCTTTTTTTGAACTAGATGGGGGCAATCATTTAGATGAATTTCCTTTCACCATCTGTCTTATATATATATTTTTAAGCATGAAGTGGGGGAAATCAATTTGTATGTCATATAACAGGGATGATAGCTGTTTATAATTTACCAACAGAGGTATGTTAACTCACTTTGATTACTTTGGGTTAATTTCCTTCTGACCTTCAAGACACCTTCGCCTACAAGGAATTTTTTCACGGGGCATTTTTACTTTTCAGGGAATTGGCTCGAGTGAAATCAATCAGTTTGAATCTGCTAGAAAGGCTAAAGTAGTCAGGATTAACCTAGACATAATTTCTTCTAGTTAAATTGAGAGGTGCGTATAAATATTCTCCTAACATTAATTTGAGATATGTTTCTGATTTTTCAGAGTTAAGGAGAAATATTCTCTCTATGGAGACCAAGGGAGAAGATGAGAACCAAAGGGAACATAAGCTTTAATATGGGAAGATTGGAACATGAAGAGTATTCAAAAATTCTATTGCGAACAGGATCAATCTCACCTAAGATTTTCAATGATTCTCATATTTTCTTAACTCTTTTATTTGTATTTCATTTTTATTTAATTAAAATTTAATTATTATTTATTTATTAAACTTCAGAGAAAACTTTTAAGATTATTCTATAATTCTCATATTCCTCTTATCGTTGATTAGGTGACAATATTTCTATGAATGAGACCTCTTTCAGATTTAGCTAGATTCCCCTGAAAACTTCAACTTGGTTCAATAGTTTTTAGAAGCTCATACCTTAAAAATTGTTCATATTTTCAACTAAGCCCACTATTCATTTATCACCTGTTTTGGGAGAATATCGATATTCTGAAATGTTTTTCTGATATTTCGACTATCAACCAGTATCCTGCAATAAAAATAAACCTGAGCGCTGCCAGATACTTCTCAATAGAAATAATAACTATTACCTATCTTTTTTTTCCTATTTTCTTTTTTGAAAACAACAAACATGTTTGTATTTACAATGAAAGTAGCAACTCACCAAAGAAATGAAAAACTATGAATCAAAGTATATACAGTGAGACTTTGGAAACCGTTTATTTCATAAAATTCTTCATGTAACACCCGTTGATAGGGGCGTTAAGGATTTTTCCATCCATATTTTCCAATAAAAATGAATTATTTCCTTTGGAAGTTGTGATCTTGAAGGGTCCACACCAGATATGGTCAAATTTGTCATGTTTTCCTGACTCTTCCTTCCTAGCATCCCACTTTAAAACCAGGTCACTAGAAAGGAATTCCCTATCTTTAGCTTTTTGGTCAAATAGGGCTTTCATGTTATCATGATATTTTTGGAGCTTCTCATCTAATTCATCCCTATTTTGCTGGACTTCAATCAATTCATTTATTCTCCTAGTGACGTGATTTGGCTCTTCCTTGGAATCTTGCCAGAGTTTCATTATGGGAAGAGAAACATTGATGGGGAGAACAACATCGGTATCATATGTCATTTGAAAAGGGGACATTCCAATTGATCTCTTAGTGCCTATCTGATTATCCCACAAATCATATTTCAAATGTACATGCCAGGCTTTCTTATTTTTAGTCGACACTTTTTTAATTATGGTGATTAGACTCTTGTCCGAGGATTCGGCTAACCCATTTCCCTGAGGATAATAGGCTATGTAATGCCCTAGTACAATGTTGTACTTCTAACAGAAATTTACCAAAGACATGGAATTGAAAGCTTGGGCATTATCAGTAACTATCTTCTAAGGACATCAAAATCTCGACAAAATGTTTTCTTCCAAGAAACCGGTCACCAATGTATCTGTTGTGTTTCATGTCAGAATAGTCTCTACCCATTTGGTGAAATAGACAGTAGCGGTCAAAATCCACTTATGGTTTGCACTTGAATGTGGATGTATTTCATCGATGAAATCTAGACCCCATTTCTAAAAAAAATCTTATGTTTTGACTGGGACCAAAGGTAGTGCGAGAATATTTTGCTTGCCTAAAAATAGTTGACATGGGTTACAGGATCTGACTTTAGTGTTCACATTAGTAAATAGTTTCGACCAATAATATCCATCTCTTAGGATTTTATATGTCGTTTCTCTCCATGCATGATGCCCTCCACACACTCCTTCGTGGAATTTGTCTATTACCCTCTCAATTTCAGATTCTACTAGACAACTTAGTAATAAACCCAGAGGATCCTTCCAATATAGTTGACTATCTATGATACAATATTTTATTGCGTGCAACTTCAACTTTCTAGCTTTGGAAGGTGTCATACCGCTCGGGCACTGCAGAGTGAGAATGTAGGAAACTATGTCTCCTATATTTCTCCTATATTTGAGTCGTAGGTATCTGGTCATCGAAATATTCGATATCTAGAAGATCTTCGTAGGATTGTAAGTGATTTATCCGGAGTGCCCGGAAATTTGATTTGGCTAGTAATTTAGCCAAACCTTGACCTTTGACCAGTTTGGTTGGTTTTACTTCTAAGTCAAATTCTTGAATCTTGGCTAACTATCTGCCTCTTCTTCCATCACTATCTATCTGAACTAATATGTCCTTGACAACGTTGGTTGGTACATAGGCGATTACCTTAGAATGGATCACATAAGTTCTAAAAGATTTGAGAGCTTTCACCATTTCATATGCTTGTTTCTCTAATATATCATATCTTAGTTCAACATCTCTAAGAATTTTACTAAAGAATGATATTGGTTTCTCAAAACCTTCATTGTTCTTTTGTAAGAGCACAACCGCAATAGTATGTTTGGAGGCAAATGAGAAAATCAAGAATTCCTTCGTATAATCTGGACTAGCCATCACTGGTGCTTCACCTATAAATTTATTAATACGTTCGAATGACGCTTTGGATTCGGTTGTCCATTTAACTTTGTTGTCTTTCTTGACCATGTCTGTAATCAATTTTACAATTTCAACGAAGTTTGGGATAAATCTTCTTAAAAAATTATTTTTTCCTAAAAATGATTGAATCTCTTTTCTATTCCTAGGAATATTTATTGTATCTATAGATTCAACCCTTTTCGGGTTGATTTTAATTCCATCTTTAGATACTATGTGGCCCAAGAGTTTACCTTCCTACATAGCAAAATGAGATTTCTTGGGATTCAAAGACAAACCAAATTTTCGACATTTCTCAAACGTCTTTTTGAGGTGCACCAAGTGCTCTGCATCAGATTTATAAAATACTGTTAGATTGTCAAGATAGATCACTACGAAATTATCTCTTTTTCCAACAAAAGTGATGTCCATAGATCGTTGGAATGTGGCTCCTGTGTCCATCATTCTGAATAGCATTTTGTCATACATGAAGGTACCTCATGGGATGGTGAACGCGGTTTTCCTTATCATCCTCGTGGACTGCAATTTAATTATAGCCTGAGAATCTGTCAATCATAGACATTCTATTTTCTCTGACCACTTTTTCCAATACATGATCCATTTTAGGTAATGGATAATTATCCTTGAGAGATGATCTATTTAAATTTATGAAATCTACACAAAGTTTGTTTTCATTGTTTTTCTTCCTGACCGGAAGAATATTGGATACCCATTTAGAGTATCTGAGAGAAACAATGATTTTAGTGTCTAAGAGCTTCTTTACTTCTCTTTCTATCACAGGCAGTAGTATAGGATTTATTTGTCTAAGATTTTTCTTGAAAGGTTTAACTCTTTGCCTTAGGGGAATCTTGTGTTCGATTACGGTGGTATCATAAGTTCTTAATTCGTCATAAGACCAGGTGAAAACATATTTATACTGCTTGAGAAACTTGACATGCTTTCTTTTCACTTCGGGGGGAAGATATTTAGAGATTTTTACTAGCTTGGGAGTTTCCTTGGTACTGATATTACAATCTTCAACCTCTTTAGGCTGAGGCTGCAAAGTGGACTTCAAAGGAACGTCATCATGATGAAATAACCTTTCCAAAGGAATCAGGCCTTTGGGAATCTGATTATTTTTTAGTACCAACATACGGTGATTAGCGATCTTATCTCGGAACTCTTGAGGTTCTTCACCATCCTGCATAATGCAAACAGGGTCGTTCTGATTTTCCTGATCAATATGCATTTCGGAAAATTTGACTACCATTTCTAAAAATTACCTGATTTGCTCATCATCTTCGAAGACATGAAAATGGTGTACATTGTTTGGTATTGAGGGTATGTGCCTCATTTCTATGTGATTCTTCATTTTGAGGACAGTAGGAGGTACAAACATTGCAATTTCTTTGGCCAATGAATCCGCCTATTGGTTTTCCATTCTGGGGATGTGGTGGATATTAAATGATGAAAAATAATTCTCAATTATATCCCAGTCACAATTTCTATAGGACCTCAACCTTGTGTGTTTGGCCAGGTACTATTGCTTTATTTGTTTCACGATCAATTCCACATCACAATAAACTATCATATTTTCAATCTTTAACTTTCTGGTAGCTTCTAATCCTAAAACTAGGGCTTCATATTCACATACATTATTAGTATAATCAATGTCCCACTCTAATCTGTAGGAAAAGGGAATAATGAAATCGTCTTCGGGTGCCACAAACAACACTCCATCTCCTGCTCCTTCAGAAAATGAAGCACCATCGAAATACATTTTCCAAACTCCAACACTATTTACATTTTTATTTGTTTTTTCTATCTTTTCTTTTTCTGTAGAATTTTCTTCTATACATTCATCGAAATTGTCATCAAGAGACAATATATAGTTTCCTAAATCCTGATCGACGACATATACAGGGTAATTATTCAGATTTTGCGGGTCACTTACAATGTATTCCAGACTTGTTTCTCTGTAGAGGTGAGTAAACTATCTGCCGAAGATCAGGATTGTAGCATACGTCATGTCCAGTTGAAGAGATCCTCCAAGTTTGGCACCCCAAGACCTAGATAACAACATGCCATACTTTGCAAGGATATCAACAACAACCACATCCATCAAAATACTTTTCACTGGAATTTGTGCAAGATTAACCACTAAATATTTAATCATACCCATACATTTAACTTTTCTCGAATCAAAAGAATACAAATCTTTGTATGGTATAGTAATTTCAAGATGCAGTTTTTCCATAATAGCTTTGGGCATCACATTGTGGGAGGATCCTGAATCTAACCTACAATTATGGAGCAGATGATCATGCATAGAAAACATAATATAGAAAGGAGCGACAAAATATCTGGCATTCTCAAAATGCATACCAAACATTATAGTCGGTTTATCATCTTCTAAATTTATAACATCCGCCTGACTTTCAATATCTAAGAAATTAATCATTTTGGAAATTTGTTTTCTATATGTAGGGTCTTTTGCCAGTTCAACCAGAGGTACAAGGATCTTGATTTTGTTAATTTTGTTTTCTAGATTGAAACTCCCTGTTGTCCTTTCGGCTTCTCTCGCTCAGATTTCTATCTCCTTTTTATCTGATCTGTTAGTTTGTGTCGCTTTTGTTTCAGCTACTTTCGTGTTGGTAGTTTTCATTTCAGTTTCTTTCATTTTGGCAGTCTCTATTTCAGCTTCTTTCATCTTGGTAGCCTGTGTTTCAACTGATGATTGATTTGCCTCACTCGTTTTACTTCCCATCAAGATCTTCTTTAGTTGGGAAATTGTGACATTTTAATCTCTAGGCCTTAAATTATACTTGTGTTGAATCTCGACCATTATATTATTGACAATTCCTAGATAAGCAAAATCTTTTGTAATATTTATGCTACCATCATTAAATGAGTATTATGCGCCTAATGACCTTTCATAATACTGCCTTGTCAAATGATGTTCTTTAACATCATCGCTAAGATTATTCATGTCTACTTATAACTCCTCGAAGTTTCACATGTCATCTCCTACTATAAAAGTTTCATTTTTAAAGGGGGTCTGAATCTTTTGATCTTCATTTTTTATCTATATTTGTTGCGCTTGAGGGTTAGGATTTCTTCTGAAATATTTTCTAGTGAACTGATCTGTTTTAGATTGGTCCAGTTCCATCCTCGAGATTTTTTTTGATAATTCTTTAATTATTTTTTCCATGTCATCCATTTTGTCTTACGCAGACCTCCCAGCTCCGGAAGGTCCTGTTTGTTCTCTGAATCATTTGGTTTCTTTATTTCTCATTTCATATTTAGCTTTCAATTTTCCCGATGCCATCATATTTGATTCGATTTCTATAGCATGGTCCTGCATTCTTGTGAGGTTTGTAGATCTCCTTTCCCTCAACAGTAAGGCAAATTCACGCTCAAAAGCCCCGACAAAAGTCACATTCGCTACAGGTTGGGAAGGTTTAACCTCAGCTGGAATTTTATTGTTGAATTTATTAAATATCTAAGTGAATTCAAGAATTGTTTCAGAATTTTTCTTTCTTAAAGATCCGAACTCGGTTAAATAATAAAGGTGATGCTTCCACTCTCCCCATTGTTTGAGAAAAGTGTTTTCTAACTCGTCGTATGTTCTTATAGAACCTGTTGGTAGCCCTCTGAACCTGGTTCTCAAATGTCTTTCGAAAGTTTGAAGTAGGAGTCTTGAATAAACATCCTCGTGCTCAAGGCCAAGGATATCGACAAATTGATTGAAAAAATTTATGTGTTCAGTGGTCGTTAAGTCTCCCTCTCCTATAAACTTTGGCAGGTTTTTCATATAGTTTTCAACTAAATCGTTGAGATGAACTGGGAGGACTAAAGGAGCATACCTAGTAGTTAATTTAGAAAAAATTCTAGGAGGTGGGGCTGGTCCTTGACCACCTCCTTCTCCCCCTCCAGCACCAAATCCTCTTCCACCTCCGCCACCTTCGGTACCACCTCCTCCGGCAAAAACCATTGATAATATAGGGGATGAAACTTGGAGATTATAGAGAGGATTTTCAAAGATGTGTAGTGGCCTTTGGGCTGCTTCAGGATGAAGAAAAAGAGGTTATAGGAACTGATCACCAGGAGACAGAAAATCAGAAAAGGGGGGAAAAGAGAGATGAGGGCTAGGTTCTTCAGACTTGTAGGATATATAAACGGGAGAACCTACAGGGGTTGAATCAGACGGTAAGATATATTCTTCGAAACTTCGGGAAGTTGGAAATTTTATTTCAGAGACTAATGGAATATCAATCAAAGAAGGTATCGAGATGGGTCTTTTTCCTTTATTAGAAAAGGAGGAAATCGAATCGATTTCGGTTTTTATTTCGGGTAAAACCAACTCAGGGTCTATGAATTCAGCTTCAATTCTATCAGTCGACGTTTCTCCGAAATGGATTTGGGTGGAACCTTCTTGCGAAATTAACTGTTCAGGTGGAACCTTAGCATTAGACTATGTGGGTTTGGGTTGATAAACCTTACTTGTATATGCGGTGGTCATCTTTAGGTATCCCCTTAGTTTTAAAAAAATTCCAGGGTCGGATACGAGCGTGGTCTGCTTATCGTCCGAATTTTTTCTGGTATTCCTTCGACTGAATGCCAATTTATTAGTGGTGGAATTTCCAAGTGAAAAAATTAAATTAGCCTTAATACTATATTCTATATTTGTTCACTATCAAAGAAAGAAACTTACGATGTCGTTCCCCCAGGGAAAAATAACTTTGTTTCTCCATCCCCGACAATGGCGCCAAAAAGATGTTGTTCCTGAGATTAAACTTAAGGCTCAAAGAATAATGTTAGGCATCAAGAATTAAGGAAAGTTAGTTTTAAAGGTGATTTTTCTTCCATTAGTTGTGTAAGAGTTAAATCCTCAAATGAAATTAATATCTGAACAGAACACAAGCTAGATTCCCTCGTCTGAGTCAATTTATCAAATTGAGAGAGGAGAGGGAAATTACAAAACTATAAAACAAATTAAGGAATCAATAACAGAAGAGTATTACCTTGTTTATAGTAGAAGAAAATGTAGAATGCATTCCTGAAAGGATATAATATATAGTGATCCAAATAACAGGAAGGTCTTGTATTTACTGATAGCAAATACAGAGGAAAAATTGCTCGCTAATCAAATACTAAATGAAATGTAATCACAGTAGATGTTGTACTAAATTGTAATCATTCACTTGATCAGGAGTAATTTAAAGAGAACAGGAGATATGAAACACAAAGAGGGCACATAACTCAAACAACACAAAATTTGGAATCCATGTCTGCACTTGTATTAATACTCACAAAAAATGAGTTTTCTCAGTTACAATACGATAAGAAGAAACCTGGTTTCATTCTTTGAAATGTGTATTTATACAAAAAGTTCTCAACCTGAAGTGGTTGGAATTCCTCTATTTCTAGAATAATTAAAGTTACAAAATATGAAGTCTGAAATGCTTCACTTGCATTTCTTTTGGTCTCCTTGTCATGATAGTAGAGGGATTTTTTTTTCTAGTTCTTCATTTCTGAAACAGATAATGTACACAGGCTATCTCATTAGTTTCCATAGGTGTTGCCTTTTCCCTGCTCAATACATTTGATGCATATCTTCACAAATTGCACCACCAACCTGGAGGGCTCTCTTAATTTATTAGCCTCAAAAATATATAATTTCTTTTCCAATTGAGGAAATATCTCTTCCATTCGTATATCTTATGAAACTATAGATTGTAGTTGTAGACTGGGCTTCACTAGCCATTTATTTATCTGAATAATATCAACCTGTTTTATCTATGAGATTTCGGCTTGAGCCTCTTCCATATTTGTCTTAATGTCAAGACGATGTTTTGTTATGTCAATCTGTGCCAGTACTCTAGAGCTATCTTCTTTATCAAGGCATAATGATTCTTTGTTGGGTGAGTGGAAAGACTCTTCACAAGACTCCTTCACTTCCTTAGCCATTTTCCTACTTTCAACTATGCTAGATTCCCAGGTCTTTAATATTATATCAACTCTGGTCTGTTCTGAAATGGACAACCTGAAATCCATAACTACTCCTTATTTTGTTGACGACACAAATGCTTCTTGGAAGGTAGTCCGGGAAACAATAGCTTCTCTCTCTCTTAAACAAATGTTATTTAATCCTTGATCTATCACCCAAAAATGATCTTGGACAATTTGACCCATAGTGAGAAGGATTTGTTGTGCTTCTTCAAGTTCCTTTCGCACTTCCAATGCTTGAGCTTGGAACACTGTTATATCCACAACCAAGTTTTTGGTAGAGCTTACTTTGGCTTGTAGTTTCCTTACCAACTCATCTTTTTGGATGGCCCGTCCTTTACTTTCCTATACATTCTTGTGCATCTCCTCATGGCTGGATTTGAGCTATTGGATTTCCTGTCTGTCGTTGTCTCTAATCTGCTCGAAGCCCTTGTTGATCTCACTTCGGACATTCTTTTCTACAATATTCATTTGATTCTGCAATTAGCTTGTTTGCAGATCTTTCTTCTTCAGTCGTTCTTTTAAATTTTCGATTGAAAACCGGTTGGCTATTACAAAATCCCCTAGTGAACCTGCTACTTCTTCAACAAAGTCTACCTCCTCGAAGGCTTCTCCGTAAATTAGCACCCTGTGTCTTTTGACAACTAAACCTTCCTTTTGGTGCATTTCTCTCTTCATTACAACCTTCCTTTTCTTGCTGAAAAAGAAATGGAAGGAAGCAACTCTTCAACTGAAATGGGTATGAGTTCCTCTATGAACACTAACTCTGCATTTGGATTCCCTCTCGTGAATTGTAACGGTGTGATGAGCTAGATGGGGCTACCGATTTCGGTGGACGACTGTTTTCCAGTCGCTTCTGTAGTTGATTTATCTGGTGTAAATAATGGCCCTTCTTCCCCTTTCTTTGTCAATGTCTTAGTATGGTCTTTAACTTGACCACTTGGTATATCTGTCAATATAGTATCCCCTTCCTGAGTTGAAACCTTAGTCTTCTCTAGGCTTTCTCGGGTTCCCTATCCACTGGAACTTACTACTTCTGAGCTTCGGGTCTCTGTTTGTTGTGAAGCTGGAGATGTCGGGGTTCCTCCTTGTAACACTTTAGGGAGACTACTTCTTTAGTGCCTCTGGAATTCATAAAACTTAATAATTTTATTGGGTGACATAGCTCAAACCCGACTCAATACCTATGGATAAGATCTCGCTCCTCGAAAAATCCCATCTTGAGGAGAATCTTCGTGTTCATACCTTTTCAAATTGTAGCTGGCCATGTGATTACCCACGACCTTCTGTGGGTCATGCTTCTTGAATTCAATGTTGACCAGCTTTATTTCTTCCAAGGTCGCGACCTCTACTTTAGAGTGATCGAAATCCAGTAGGGAAAATGTACCAATCTACCGGGGAAAAGAAGGCCATACTTTTTTCTGTACTACTTTGAGCTCCTTACTAATCCCGCCAAGCGCAGTTTTTCATGCGACCTCTGGGAACACTAGTTGCTCTGGTAAAAATTGAGGTAAATCATGTGGAGGAACTGAACAACCGAAAACCCTAATATAGGAAAAGTTTTCTTTAACATACCAGTCTGCTATATTGCCCAAATTAGTCATAATTTTGTCTGAAATTCTGGGAGGTGGATAGCCATATATGACGATGTGCGTCGAAACCATTACCCAGTTGCAGATCTCATAAAAGAAGTATTTTTCCTTTTCTTCCCAAAGCTTCGAATGATAAATATGTATGGGTTTGGCACTATTTGGAGTCTAGCTCCATTCCATCAGTGGAAAAGGTGTCATGAAACAGAAAGCGTCCGTAATATAAGATGACATGAAAAATTAAGTCGGTTTCCTCTTGGCTCTTAGTGATTGATATCTTTCAATCTCTTGAACCAAACTATCTGACAATATTTTTTCCTAGTCAAAAGAGTACCCTTCTGCTACTGTGTGTATAATAGATACCCACAGTAAAAATAAATGAGTTTTGTTTTCCTTCTCGTAGAGCCTACAGATCATCATTTCTATGTACACTATGTGAGATTCTAGTGCAACAAATTTTTATATACCATGGGAGATGGCTCTAAACTTCTCGAGGCGAGAATACCAGTCTTTAATTAAATTGAGAATGTTTTTTTCGTATTGGTTATATTCCTTCTTATTGAAGTCTACTAGGAAATTTGCATTGTAAACGCAATTGGATACCAGAGACAATTTGTACATCACCTATATATGTTCTGGCCTGAAAGACCCAACTACAACCTTTTGTGAATTGAAAATAGTCCTGGTTGGGATATCTACGTGGTCCAATGCCCAACCGATCATATCATTGTAGGGCAAGAGCTTAGGCCTTGTCGCTATCTTCTGTAGCTCTGACTGAGCAACAATTTTGTATTTGGTAGATAGGTTCTCCTTCTCATTGTTGCTTGAATCATCTGGGCAATTTACCAATTCATATTGTAAGATGTTGAATACTTGCGTCTAGGATTTGACAGTGTCTATGCTTCTGGGCGAGGTGTCGAAGAGAACATCTGCATTCTAGATTGAACTTTCACCGGTCACTTTAGTCTCTTTTCGTGGAGGCATGGTATCAAATCTCAGATTTCTATTATCTATCACATAAAATGCACAAGACTGATTATCTCGCTAAGCCAGCTCTGTGAAAACACAAATGTAATTAAAAAATGAAAAAATCTTCTATTCCTTAAGCGCATCAATTTGCCTATACCTTCACTGGAAATGTTTTTAATTCCTTTAGTAAAAATATTTGGGCAATAGAGCAGGATCTCATTTGAAATCATTTCCCTAGATCAGCTATTAATTATATTAACAATTGATGTTTCGTGATTGGGAATTATACTAGTTATAGGAATTATACTAGTTATAGAAGCTCCAATCTAAAATATTCATTTACTTATCTGAGACATTATCTTTTGAAAACATTTAAAATAATATGATTTTAGCTTGATTAAAAGAATAATTGTATTTATCATTGTACACAAAATATCTTCATTTATTTCTACAAAAATACAAAAAAAATGCAATGAAACTTTAAATACCTCTTGATGTTAGGTGTTATTAATTTTCTTAGATGTATTAAATCTTCATTCCAATTTCTAATTAAAATAAAAAAAATGTTGCCCCCGGGGGGCACAGCTCAATTAGCAAGTGCCGTGAAAATGAAGTTCCATGAGGTTTCGAGTTCAACTCCCCCCAACTTACAATGTGTGCCACGTAAGGGGCCTCGTGGGCACACTTGGAAGTTGTGCCCAACTAGTTGTTGATTCTTCCAGACATAAAAACTTTGGCCTTGGGAAGAAGACCTTGTTTGGGAGGGATGACTGTGAATACCATATTATTCTCAATACAAATAGTTCAATAGAACAAATTGCTAAAGTTTGCACAAATATTTGTCTAGACGGAACATCACTACACTTGAACTAGTTGTATTTGATACAACTTATCTAGTTAGATATATTGGTGTAATTGTCACCTCTTATCATAAATAAAATAAAAAAACCAATATGAGTTGTTCCTTAAATATGGAAACACAAAATATAAAACTGCAATAGTAAATACCTTATGCCTTAAATGACATTTAACATCTTCTTATTTTTCCATATTTTATGTTTTTCTCTTTTCTCACTTGTTATATGTTATTTTCTAGTTTAACCAACCATAATTTTTTCTTTCCAATTTATCTATAGTTGAACAATAGAGATAGAAATATTCGAGTTTCAACTATACTAAAAATTAGCTTGGAATAACATTCCAATGTATTGTTCAAGAGGATTGCATGAAATGGACCTAAGGGAAAAAAACCTACACTCTACTAAATTGACTTTTACTCACTAGCTAAATGACAATAGAATAAACAAAAAAAGGTCACAATTTTTTGTTGCTAGCATTGTTAAGGTAAAACTTCTTCTCTTTAACATTGCTCTTCATGCCTATTGCAAATTATTTTCTACCATTGGCTTCTATAAATTTTCTCACATGCATCATTGATACAAAT
>JASDQU010293972.1:0-14312 GCA_032191745.1 Picea mariana | reverse complement strand
GTAGCTACCTTTGGAAGTCATTACTTCCCTTGAACAAAAACTATTGATTATTTCTCATATATTGTGCATGGTGTATTGTCGTGTATTGGTGTAACTCTTATACTATTGTTCATTGCTCATCGGATATAATTGAATGGTTTAAGTATAAGCTGAAAAAAAATTTAAATTGTACTTGATACTGATTCACCCCCCTCTCAGTATCAACAGATAATACAGTCCAAAAGTGGAGTCTTTATTCATCTGTCCAAGTATATTAAAGACATGCTTAAAAGATTTCAATTAGAGGATTGCAAACCTGTTAGTACATCGATCACAGTTGGATGCAAATTAAGAAAGGATGATGAATCTAAAATTGTAGATCCTAAACACTACAGATCAATGATTGGTAGTTTTCTCTACGTAACAGCTTCCAGACCTAATGTCAAGCAAGTTGTTGGAATGGTGGCTAGATTCCAAGTAGAACAAAAGGAGAGTCATGTTCAAGTTGTAAAAATAATCTTCAGATATTTAAAAGGAACCATAGATCAGGGTTTTTGGTACCCTAGTAAGGACTCATTCACATTAAAAGCATATTCATATCTTGATTGGGTAGGAAGCATAGATGACAGAAAAATTACGAGTGGCGGAGCATTCTTTTTGGGAGAATCACTGGTTTATTGCATAAGAAAGAAACAATCTTCAATTTCTTTGTCAAGCACTAAATTTGAGTATATTGCAGTAGTAGAATGTTGCACACAAGTGGAATGGATGAAACGAACTCTACAAGATATCAAAACAGTATTTGAAGAACCCACCATTATCCACTGTGATAATACAAGTGCGATAAGTCTTTCCAAGAACCCTATTCAACACTCAAAATCAAAACACATACCCATAAAATCACATTATCTGAGAGACCAGGCCGAAAACAAGAACATTAAATTGGAATATGTTCCAACACAAGAACAAGTGGCAGATATTTTTACAAAACCCTTAAACAAAGATGTATTTGAATATCTTAGGAAAAAACTGGGAGTAATTCTTCTTCTTACTTAAAATCTCTCAAGAATATAATGTATAAGTGGGCAGCTATCCAGGGGGATATAGAAATCAACATTATAAAGAGTTACTCAGTTATGATTGTTACACCTCAAAATTACTCACTTCAATAGTGTTGCAAGTGTCATCATTGCAAGTGTTGTAAGTGTCGCATCTTGACCACTAGTGTTGCAAGTGTCACAAACATTATACTACCATCTTTCCTATGTCATGCCTCTAATGACATCATAAGGACACTTAAGACACCTCAAAGAATAGTTTTGAAGAAGAGAAATCAGTTGACAAAGAGTACAAGCATTTTTCCACTGAAAGAACCACTAAAAATGGATTTTGGAGAGGAGCACTCCCCTACCCACTATCAGGGAGTGCTAGCATTCCCTGGGCCTCTTTGGGGGAGTGTTTGAGTTCTCTGTGCACCCTTTTGGGGGATCGCTACCCTTTCTGAGTGAATTTTTGGTTTGTTGGAGGAAATCAGGGGACAATCCCCTCAATATCTGAAGTAGTTGAGTTCGAATCTTGGATCAAGGCATGATCTTAGGGAGGATCCTCAACTGAAGGAGAGGAATCCTCAAATTATCCCAAAGATCTCTCAAGTGCTTGGGCCCCTCCAAGGTTATATAAGGAGGCCTTCTCATGGTGAAAGGTACATGAAAAAGATTGGAAGTATGAAACCTATGATATCATAGGCAACATATAGAAAATAGTGGAGACTAGAGATTGATACCAAACTTATGATCCTATAAGTGGTATGTCATTAAAGAAATCAGTGTAGATTACTTGAGAAAAGGGGTTGGACAAGGGGAACTGGAAGAAGCTGTTGCACCTTCATTAAAGGATTGTAAGTACTTTTACTTGTTCTCATAAATATATCAATGCTTGGCATGTTTCTTTCAAACTTATGTTTGTTCAATATAAGTTTGTTTGTTGTAGATGGATCTATATTTGAGCTAATCTCAGTTGATTAGGAAGTCCATTGTATCTTCATTTGTTCTACAGGATCTATCCGTGAGCTCAAGATCGAAGCTCAGCCTAGACTTTGTAGGGACAAACATTGTTGATAAGGCACATATCTTTCTTCTTCTCCTTCACATATTAGCTTGATTAGACCTAAGAGGATGTCAGTGTCCATTTTAAGCACCTTTTTGTCTTGGCCTTAGGAGTCTAGAGACCATGAGGGAATCCACTTGTCCACAGGAGGATTCACCTGTAACAATGACAGGCAAAGTGTGATTGCAAGAGAAAATACCAGGTATCAAAATAAAAATTTATACACACAGATCATAAGAAGATAAAAAAAAAAAACCTTTGTCATTGATGCCAAAGGGGGAGAGTAACTTCAAAGGACAGAAGCATCACCACAGGGGGAGATTGTGTATGAATTTTTGGTATGTTTCCCTCAATGGCAAAGGGGGAGATTGTTGGACAGATTGTCATTGATGGCAACAGTCTTTGATGTCAACAATAATATCAGTCAACAACGTTAAATTTTGGATCAAAGAGGAGCGACATTGACTATTAGATCCAAAGATAAAAATGAGGAGTGACGTGGGTTGTCGATCCAACGAAAATGAAACATTAGATACCAAGAAATCAAATTTCAAAGGAAATAAGTGCTTTAACCTTTGATGTAGTGAACGTCGAAATCCCGACAATTGTCCGATTGTATTGGCAAAGATCATGCACAAATCATTCGATCTACTTCAGAGAAATCTAAATTGGGAATTTCTAAGTGTCAAGAGTCATGAAGTCCTGAAAGGAGAAAACCCAAAAACCCATCAACCGTCTGATTAAATCTGATACCCGTCAGCTGTAGGATCATGTTCAAGTGGAAGGAAACTTGGAGAAGTGTCATCATTTCACTGACTGAAAAGTCAAAGAAATAAGGTGCTCTAACCTTTGAACTCATGATAGGTGAAATCCTGATAATATCTAGACCGTTGGATTAAAGAATATTGTGGATCGTTGATCTAGAGTATCGAAAATCGAGAATCAAATGTTTGAAAGAGAGAACTCTTCCAAATCCCTGATACACAAAATTGTGATAAGATCTAGGTCGTCAGATCATGTTAAAATGGAAAGACATGATAAGAGAGGTAAAGGGGTGTGATCTCGGGATGTTTGAATACCTATCAGTCATCGGATCAAACTCATGTTCCTGTCAAACCATTGGATCTGGAGGAATATGCATGAGACAAGTTCTGAAATAATTAGAACCAACCATTGTCAAGGAGGTGAGCCTTTGGTCATAACTTGAGGTTACATGTAAAATGATCCTTGGAAGAGGATTCAACACCCTTAGCTTGAATTTCAGAGATCGGAGATTGACCACAACAACAACAACGAGAGTTGTTTCAAAACCCCGAAAGCTGAACCTCTAAAATCAAGGAAGAAAGACACGTTGATAGACCACGTCAGCAGAGAACGTCATATATGACATGTGGAATGGTCAGAAAAGGACAGATGTTAGGCTAAATCAACATTTCTGGTACATGTAAACCACAAATATGATTGACATGTGGCAGTTATCAACACATGCCAAGTCATCATGTGACGTCAGTTGGTTTACGTCACATCTGGAGTTTTTAATTCGAGGGTTCTGCATAGCAATAAAATACTCTAATATCTAGAAGTCCCACATGTTGAAATGTTGAAGGACCAAAGGGTTGGAATGACTAAAGGTTGAATGGCCAAAGTTGCGAAAAGCTTAAATGTCAAAGTCACAAAATCCGAAATGCTAAAGGGCCGAAAGGCCGAAGTCACGAAGGTCGAAATGCCAAAGTGCCGAAGGGCCTAAGGGCTGAAGTCTCGAAGGATGAATTTTCAAACTGGACATCAGTCATCTGATCTGAAGATCACATCAGGAGAATTATCAACCGTCAATCTAACAAAGTGGAAGGATAGAGGTAAAGAGGCTGTAATTTCAAAGTGTCAAAACTTCGTCAATCGTCGGATCACCGAGGCCAGGGAATGTTGATCTGTCATGAAGCATTTCAGAGTCTCATGAGTTTCGATCAAGGTAACTCATATCAAGATTTCGCGATATGAGAAATAGCGACTCACTCCTCTGGATTGGCCCCTAGTCACCATCAATGGTCATGAGAATAGAGGAAGGAGCTAGCCAAGTTAAGCTCCTTTTCAGAGATCTCAAGTCAGGAAAAATGAAGTGACTCACAGTCTATCACTCCATAGGTGAAATCCTGATAGTCGTCCATCTCAGTGGGTGATTGAATCATGACCGTTGATTCTAATAAAGTGCTCAAAGTGTGAGTTTGGTGTAAATTTCTTAAAGCGTGAGGTCACCACCGATGATCATATGGTAAGCAATTTAAATGGCAGATTGTGATATGTCACTAATGTTTGATAAGCCCGTGGTTCTACACCATTGGTCATATGCTATAACCATTTTACTATACATTTCTATAGTTAGTAAAACCCGTGGTCTTATGGCACAGTCATATGTAATGACTTGAAGGAAGTGACTCCATAGAATCTGGTCTCTGTGAAATAAACAAAGATTTTGGATCAAGTATAAGGGAGTAAATGATCCATGACTGTGATCAATTTATGAAAGAGTCTTCATGCTAATAATGAATAAAGAAACTGTAATTAAGGTTAATTAAGTGAAGAGGTGTGATGGTTTAAACGAAGGGACACAGAGGTGTCACACTCACACCACTTGAAGGTTATATAACCATGGATTAGTACGAGAATTAATGTGTCTCTAGAGTCTGAATTAGAAAGAAATATTACTCAGAGAAGAAAAGAAAGATGTAGTGAAGAAGTAGTCTCTGTAGCCCAAAAAAGAAGATCATAAGATGAAGTAGATCACAGAAAGAAAAGATAAATAACTATGTATTAAGCATGGTTGGGTGGTGCAAAGGTGGGTTGGTTCCTACAGAGGGAGTTGGTGCTTCCTTGTTAGATGTAGTTGACTAAAGAGGGGGTTGTAGCCTCCTACCAATTGGTGCTGGTAAACCAAGGTGTGGGTGCATCCTGATCAATTGGTGTTGATCAACGAGGGAGTTCATATTCCTTCTATGTAACATGTAAAACAAATTTTGTAGTTAATAGAAAAGAGTATGTGGTTTTCCCATTTGGGTTCCACAATAAAATACTGTGTTAAAATTATGTTTGCATTAATAAATGAAAAATTGATATAACTATTGTGTCATTGATTCACCCCCCCCCTCTCAATGACAGGATCCGATCCTTCATATTTCTCCATGAGGTAATTAGTTCAAGTATCATGTTAAGTATCACTCGGATATTTGAATCATTTGAATATGTTGGAAACCATCTTTCTTTATTTCGAGAAATTTACTTGGAATTTATGTTGTTTGCCTTATTTAGACTTGGTGGGTGTCATTGTATCCTAGTAAGTTGGTTACCCTTAGGAATAGGTTTCTACTGGAATGTTCCTTGAAGAGTCATCATCCATTCTCGATCATACTTGTCACTTTCCATACTTCAATCCCTCCATCTCCCAACCTTTTGGGATTTTTGGGTAAACTGAAACAAGAAGGGATTTGTACCTTATTTCATGGTAAGAAGGGGCTAAAGGCCCAAAGGGTAAAATTATTTGGAAAAATATAAAATCCAATCATTAAACCATAGATATGTTTTTCCCAAGATTCCCCGAGAAAACAATGAAACACATCTCTATAAGAAATTGGGAACCTACAAACCAAATGATAGTGGATACTTAAGGGGTTAGTTGGAGGATGAGATATCTCATCACGAGCTGACCTATCATGATCATGGGTATTCATCGGTATGAAATTACCATCATCTAGTCACCAAACCAAGTTAGTGGTTTTTAGTTACATGACTAGGGAAAAGGGGGTCTCATCATGAGCCAACCTTCTCATTTATGTCAGGTATTTGTGAATGACACTATCGATATATGGACACCAAGCTAGGATAGTGGCCTCCAACTTGTTCCCTGAAGCATGAAATAAATATAAATAAATATCTAAGAAGAAATAATGGAAAATAAATGGGCTTGGAAAAATGTTGCATCGTGGATGAAGGGAATCTCACCCTCTACAAAGGAACTCATAGATAAGACAATACAAACCCTTGTATGTGATGAACCCATGCCCATAAGTTTACCCCACACCATCCCACATGCACACATGACTAGGATAGGTTCCACTTAGGAAAAACCATGGACCAAAGGAGTGATTGACCCAATAGGGAACCTTGAGACCCCTACCACACCTAAATTTGATAAATTGTATAACTCCCTTGAGCTTTTGTTTGGTTTGAAAAGGGGGGTTTGATGCACATGTTTAGGTGGTTTGATTATTATATGTGGCTTACTTGTTATGATATTTGTGACTCATGAACCCCTGGAGGGCGTACCTATTTTTATTTGCAGGACCTTTCCCAGTGGAAACGTATTCTTGAGGAGATGATCAATTCAAACCTTCATGAGGTCTTAAATCCCAAGGATGGATGCAGATACCCCATGCTTGGGGAAAGATAGTGACGACCAGTTTGCATAGTAAAGGAAGAGTTTGTTTCCTTTGGAGGTATCCTAATAGGCCTACATGACAAGGGGACACCATTCCCCACCTGGATGTTGGCTTTGGAGACCTTAGGCATCACCCTATCAGCCCCATGATGTCACCCAGGGCTAGGGTTTGACATTGAGAGATGTTGGGCATCAGGTTTTACACGTGTGGCATGGAGGAGGGCCTTTGGAGGCTGGGCATTTTGCTAGATGACCTCAATGTCTCATGGAGGAGGCTTGATGTCACCCTAGGAAGGATGGTGTCACACTCTTTAGGGTTAAATTTTTGAAAATCCATTTAATTTGAATTTTAAGAGAAAATTGACATGTAGGCTCTGTTTTGTGAAAATACACAACTTTTAGGTAAATAGGCCAGGATTTCCCATATAAATGTGGTTGGCTTATTTCATTTTTTGATCATAAATCATCACAGAACACTTGTGGATTGAACTTTTCTCCCTCTTAAAGGCCTATTGGCTGAAATTACTAAGGAACATCTCTTGGGGAAGCTTTATGGTGATGTATCTTGGCATTTTTCATGGTCGAATGGTCTTCAACTAGGGTTTGAATTGATTATTCTTGGTGAAGTAAGTATAAAATATGCATTTTTAATCATGTAATGAATGTTTGTGGTAAATTTTACTTATTTGATGTTGAAGATTAGGAAATTTCTTTTCTAAACCCTAGGTGAGAAACATAAGTTCTTATTTCTCCCTATAAATTTTCTACTAGCTTAAATTGTCAATTATACATTGTTTAGAAGTGATTACTATAGCCCTAAAGTGTTATCTCTCTACTATCTTGAACTCTACTTACTAAATATATTTCAAAATCCTAAGGAAGGAAGGTGCGCTAGGGCCTAGAAGTGCATACTCTCTAGCAAAACCCATTATGAAGACTTAGATGCTTTAGGCCTTGAAGTTCCAACACCTCTTGCATCTACCTCTTTCTTTGGAAAAGTATTATCATTGTTTTATTTCCCAAGTGATATTGTTGCTATCATTGACTCCATAATCCCTAAAAAGGAACTAGTCCACTTGCTTAGTGAATGGTTAATGAAACAAACACTCAAACTTCAATCCCTCAAGATTTTACTAACAAATACTGAAACTAACTCAACATAAAACACTAACTTACTTGTTTCTATTATAAAAGTTTTCTACAACCATATAAAAGAAACAAATTCTCTACATAATTCATATTATTTTCTAGCTAATCACCTCAAAAATTGCTTGTGACAAATCAATATCATTCTAAGTAATAAATGCTATATTTTCATTGTATTTTCAAGCACCTTTTAGGAATGTTTCTTGTAGTTGTTACAAAATATCTATTGTTGTTGTACACTTTCATTTTTCTGCAATTTTATATCATCTAGCATAAATTTACTTGGTTTACTATTCTCTGAAGATTTACTATCATTTTTGTACTTGAAACTGCCATATATTTTCTCTGTTGTTTTGTATCAGGTAGGTACATTTCAATATCTTCATTTGCTTCATCCCTATTGGATATACCTTGTGACACATTATAATTTGAGTGACTAGTGAGAGGGGGGTATTTTTATCCTATCCTTATCTTACCCATCTCTTTAGGTCACCAAGGATGCCTCCCTTGGGGTAGATCTCCTTCTACTCCTAAAACATGGGGATCTCCTATTGAGGTGATAGTTATAGGAAAACATAGTGTTACACAAATATTATTCACTTGCCTTTGGATTTGGGAAAGTACAGACTGTGCGATAATAATACATACTATAATTAATGTTGAAATTTACCTTGGGATCCATGTCACCTTCTTGTCTTGGAAAGTGTGCTCTCATTGTTGCAAACAATTTTCTCTCTTCTTCTACAAACTCTTCCCTCAAAATGTCTCATTATATGTGCCTCTTCACTTTTCAATCCTCCTTTTATATACTCATTAATGAATAAAATCCCTAACCCTAGATCTCAATTGCCAATATTAGATCTTGCCTCTCATGATCTAACGATCATGACTTAATCTCTTGTTGAGATCACTTAAATCACTTAAGACTGCAAACATAATAAAAGTCACTTTTATTCATTAAATAATAAAAACATCCCACTTAACTTTATAAAATCGATTTATAAACTCAAGACATTAGAGAGAGAACTTGCTCGGCCACTTCTGCATGTTAAGCACCACCAATGCAAAAGTACCCCCGAGCTACCAAAAACTAACAAATTCTTCTAAATTTCTAACCATATTTTTGTAGAAATTTCAGACCCCAACCCGGTTTCAAGTCTCAATGAGACACATAGTTTACTACCCAACCCACATTGCAAATTAGTTAGCAGAAAATTAAATGTTCATGAACAAAAGACACATGAAGTTTGCTACTGCAAAAACTCATAAATAAACACACCCAGAAAAATTATACTAAGATATTTTCGGTCTAAATTAGACCCTGGAAAAACCACAAGGGGAAAACCAGTGAGAGAGGGGATTTTTATTATTTTGAGCTAAGAGAAATAATGTCTTTTGCAACAGTGAAATTATCAGCAAATAACAAAAACTTATCGCAAGTATGTGTCCAACAATCTTCCTTGAAAACAATGCCAAACTATCTTGAAATTCTTGCCCAGAAAACATAAATGTACAACCCTCGAATTGTGTTCCTTCTTGTTGTACAAAATTGTTGATGCTTGAATCCATTAGGAATAAAACGACAACCCCACAAGGATGTAAATCCCCCTGCATTTTTATAGAGGTGGTACTCCTCTTTAAGATTTTCTTAGGACTGTAAATTTTCAGAATATGGGACTTTGTAGAAGTCCATCATGGTAATCAAAGAAATATAAAGATTGCAAGAAAAATAAAAGGAAAATGTTTTGTTTTCTATTTAGAGAAATTTCCTGAGAAATGACCAGAAACCACACACTTCATACATTTAAAGAAAATAAGAAAAATTTATTCACATCCATCATAGTTAAACTAAAGATTTATGATCACATGAAAATAAAAAGAAGATGATATGCATACATAAGAGAACTTTAACATAGTGAACATAGGCAACTCAATTAAAGATAATGATAGATCAATCTCAAATACTTTATACTCAAAACTCAGAGTTATAAAGCATAGTCGAAATTAATCCCGAAATAGCTCTCTTGAAATTTCTAAAAAATATATAGTTTGTTACATATTCTTCGAAATTTAAAATGCATTTGTCCTAAGGAATGGTATTGGGGCTCCTGTGGACCATAAAGAAAAATATACACAAAAATTAAGCTTGTAGAAGGAAGATGATGGGCGGTAAAAGAAAAACAAGATCTGGAAAGATGAAAAGAGAAGTTATAAGACTTCGATTAAACCTTCATATTGAAAGAAGCAGAGTAATTGGATGAAGGAACTGATAAAGAAAGAAAAATGTGATCAGCATAAACTTACTATGATGGTCTCTCCTATATTCATTTGCTTGCTCCTGTCCTTTTATTGTCTTCATCGACGGTTACATGAACCGTCTCAACTATTTCTTTCCCTTCTATAAATTCCTGTACAAGTTTCTTCTTGAAACATTTCCTTTAATTAATATCTCATTAATTCCTCATTAATGAATTCACCTCATTAATACAAGTATATTGAAAGTGGGTCCCTCTCCTTTTTTTAATAAAAAATTTAATTGAACTTTTATTTTTTGAAATTTAATTAATTTCCCTTTAAAAGAGGATGTATGTGTTTTAATTATATTGGAATAATAATAGACTTTTTATCCATTTAAATAATTTCAGATGTGATATTCATCTTATTATCTTTCCAACGATATAAAATTTGTCCAAATCCATCGTCTCGATCTCAAGATATGAGCTCATGAAATTGAGTTGTCACACAAGCCCATTAAAAAATGCACCTGACTGATATTTTATATTTTGAGAAAAAATTGTCAACTTTCAGCACTTGAAACCTATACCACCATATTCTACGTCAAAATACCTTTCCAACGGTATAACATTTGCTGAAAACGGAGGTCGAGAGCTCAAGATATAGCCTTTGCAAGATCGTGGCTCATCCACCATCGATCAAGTTTGATTGGTAAATGTGGACCCTTGATTTAATTTCGACCTCCTTTGTTGATTTCAACTTTTCTTCATTATTATTATCCCACATGTACAAGAATAAAAGAGTCTTAGTGGTATATAATTTTAAGTGTAACATACACTTGACAAGAAATAAAGAAGAGAGGATACTATGAAGCTTTGAGGATTTGACCCTTGGGAACTTGTTAAATATAATAATAATTTTGCATGCCCATTCTATTGGACACACCAACTACACTGAGAGGGGGGGGTGAACAGTGTAGGGATATTTTTCAAAAAACCTCCCCTTCAAAAAACTCATTAGTTAGAAATCACCATTAAATCATTACATATTGTTGTCATTTATAACTAGTTAAATGTGAACATATATCAGAAATATATCATCAACAAATCATCACAACAAGGAACGCAAGATGTATGTACAATTTTTTTTTCATTACGGACTACAATCCTTGGGTTTATCAACAACAACTGAATAGAGTACAACTCTACAAGATCACCAGCTCTATAATGCAAGACTTAAATTACACCCTCAGTACCAACTCAGATGAGGCAACAATCCTCAACAGAGATCAATCTTTCAACAAGTACGTGACATGTTTGTAGTGCAACACACGTATGTGAGTGCCCTACCAGTAGTACATCTTGCGTGTGTATGCAGCCAGTTTGTACTACAACATGTGTATCACTTATGAGCAACTAGGGTTTTCTTTTCATCACACACTCAGATATTATGCAACCTTTAATCACATTCTCTTTTGTCTCTCACTTTCCAATCTGATCCATAACCAATCATAACACATCCAAGCTCTCCACAAACTTACTCATACTCCTCAATCATACAATATGAATGCTACTCAAACATGTATAAGCAATCAACATATTATGGAAATCATATCAATATTGAATCATAAGAGTGTTTCTCACTCTACAAACCACATCACAACATTCATACCAAGAATGCCTTAAGTATTCACTACACAACAAGTAAGAGTATCCATCAAGACAACAATGTAACCATACCAGAGTTTCTATGGCAGATCTGAGCCCATAGAATGTAGATCTAGAACCTGCTTCAGTCTTCAAGATCCTGGCACCAGCTCACACACAAGTCTACATGACTTCATCCACTGTACATGCCCTATTCTCATTCAGCCCACGTATGTACATGACCTGTCTTACTACAGCCCGTGTATGTACGTGCCCTGTCTCACTACATCTTGTGTATACCTTAGAAACTAGGGTTTCTGAACTTCCAAGACTTTTGTCATCATGATCTTAGAATTGCCGAAACTTTGATGCATCCATGAGATCCTATAGATCTCCTCTCTCTCATAATATATCTTCAACACATGCTCAAGAGATGCATATGAGATGTTTTTTACAAGCGACCCTTGCCTCTTATTTACACTCTCCAAGTAGCTTCCTTAGAAGCATATTCTAGGTCACTAAACCTATTTCTAGGTCACTTAACCCATTTCTAGGTCACTTAACCTATTTTCCTCATTTTAGGGTGAACCACTTTCCATGATTAGGAAGTTCTCCATTAATTTATCATTTAAATATTCTTCCTTGACTTTGTCACTTTTCTTTACCATTTAAATAATAATTTCTTCTTTTCAATCACTTTGACTTCTTTGACCTCTTGGGGCTTCAAGCCAACATATGAGGGTCCTTCATCTTCATAAGACCATAACTCTCAAACCATGAGGAGTTATGTGACATTCCACATACCTCCGTAAATGGAATGACAAGAACTATCCATCTAGGATAGTTTCACTAACAAATTCACTAATATTCATCTCATTATTCCACATTTAAGAATGGGTTCTCCAACCATACTTCAAGGATAACTCAACTGCAAAGAGTCTTCCCGTGAGGGATTTCACCATAAGGGGACCACTTTGGAGTTCATCCATTTGTACTCCTCATCAACCATGATAAGACAATAATGATTCATCTTTACATCAATCCAACAATGCATCATATACCAATCAAATGACATCGATCCATATTCATCTAAGAATCATGTATCAATGACATCATATGACTATGATTTTACATGACATCAGTCCATTCACATCAAGGAAAAAATATACTATGATAAGACATTGTTCATTTGAATTTAATCAACATCAATCATTTGAAATCAAACCTTTGACCTTTGACATCATTCAATCCTCCTTTGGCATCAATCAATTCATTGACATAAATCCTTTGACATCAATAAATCAATCATCCTTTGGCATCAATCACTTACTTGACATCAGTCAATCGCTTGACATCAGTCAATCGCTTGACATCAATTAATTAAACCTTTCGCATCAATGACAACATGATCCAGCAATATCCCCCTTTGGAATTGATGGAAATACCAACATTGGTGTCAACACCAATCATTGATGTCAACATGTAGAGAAGGCATTGCTCTACATCAATAGTCATTAATCACATCAATGTGACTATCTCTCCGTCATTGATGGAAATACCAACATTGATGTCAACATGTATACAAGGCATTTCTCTACATAAATAGTCATCAATCACATCAATGTGACTATCTCTGCCCCTTTGACAACAATGGAAAAGGGTCATTATCCCCTTGGGGTTTCTCCCCATGTCTGAATGCCTTTGATCTTCCTCTAAATAATCTCTGCCCTTTTGATCAAATGATATCACTCTGATGTAATTATGAAGATATATCGTTCATGCTCCCCCTATGATCATCACTCCCCCTGGAATTATGCCTCTGTGCTTTTCTCCAAATATAGGGCTCTTTCCTCCTAGAATCATGGGAAGAAGAATGACTCCCCCTATGGGTATGTCTCCCCCTATATTCTCTACAATATGAACAATATGCTACCACTACCATATGCATCTACTGCAAATGCCACTGCTCAACTGGATCATAAAACAATCGCCCTTTCTATGGAGATCCTTGAACCTGTCCATGCATCACAATGCGTTTCATACCATGGAACAAAATATATGTCAATAAGAGAATGATGAATAAAACATCAACCAAGTACATCATGTACCAAATTGTGTGCCCACCATGCACAACACCCATGTACATCAACACCATACAATGTGCCATAAGATATCATCAATGAAGAGTGTCAACAATATGCTAAGAACATGTGCCAACTGTGTGCTAATCATATATCCATATTGTTACACCTCAAAATCACTCAACTGGATAAGTGTCGCACATGCCTCTTGCTTGTCGCAAGTGTCACAAATGTTATTGGGTCATGTTATCATAATGACGACACTAAAGAGACACTTGAAACATCTTATATGATTGGTTTGAAGGAAGAAACTGGTTCACTGGAGTCAAACATCTCTTAACACCTAAGAAGGATTCTTAATCAAGAGTTTGGAAGGGGAACGCTCCCCTAAAACTGCCTGAGAAGTGTTGGCGCCCCTCTACCATGCTTCAGAAGTGTTGTAGCGCTTCTCCACCCCTTTGAAGAAGCGCTACTCAGATTTTAGGTGCTGGCGCTTCCCTTGGTCTTCTCTGGAGCGTTCTAGCGCTCTAATGCCCCTTCTGAGGGAGCGCTCTCCATTCTGGGTAAATTGTTAGCCCGGTGAGAAGAATAAGGGGAGAATCATTCGAGTTTGGGAGGTGGTTGAGCTTGAATTATTGGTTCTATCAAAAGATCTCTGATTCAAGGAGGAGGTTCCCAACTGGTTCTAAA
>JASDQU010293970.1:0-14097 GCA_032191745.1 Picea mariana | reverse complement strand
AGTTTAAGGATTCAGTTTATGAACGATAGCCTTGTCTTCTTTATGAATTGGATTATCATATATGAATTTGTTGTATTGTAGGCTTCCCTCTTGCATAAATTCATAATCTGAAAACTGTTATGATTTCTTTTATGTCTTGTTTGTCCTGTAACCTACTTCAGGAAGCATTATAGCTTATCCCTTGCGAGAAGCTTAAGGGATAAATGGTGTGAACTTCTTCCTCCAATCAACTTACGAAGTCATCTTACACAAGGCAAACTTGGAGCGTATCCAGGTTAATTAGATAGATGTTTATTGTTTAATTAATTAGTATTTTAGTTAGATTTAGATTAGATTATTTAATTTCTGTTAGCTTTCTTTCTGTTTTAAAAAATACAAAAAAGACAAAAATAAATCCTTGGCTGTCTTAGGGCAGCGAACACACGAGTTTTGCAGGTTTTAATCAAATCTGTCATTTGTCCATATTGTATATTTGTGAATAAAGAATGATTGCAGCTGACAATTAAGTAGTTGATTTGAGTTATTATGATCATAGTTAGTATTTATTTAGCATAGTTTATAATTAGTTCAGTATAGTTTAGTTAAGTTTGTTTTATTAGTTTCTAGTTTCCTTAGTTTAGATCTTTTAGCTCAGATCACTTTCTCTTTGGTTTCCTTACGAGACCTTAGAGCGGCCAACGGAGCCGTTAAACTCGTCAGGGTGGTCCATACCAAACGGCTTGGGTTATTTAGACAACCCCGGACCGGTTCCACTCTCCCAGTTGACGGATGGACTGTTTCACCCGTCAACACTCCCAAACTGGTATTTTTCCTTGGAGGGGATGGAATCTAGGACAAGTGGTTTGGTGGTGTTTTCATGGAATTCCTAAGGTAGTAGTTCGTTGACATGTGGAATGTTGATGTGGGGAGGGGACTCAGTGAGAGGAGTATTTTCTCTAATATTCATTATGTTAGAGGTAACTATACACACTTGTGCTAAAATAAATGAGTTTAGGAGAGGTGGTGCTCCATGATAAGTTCCTAACGAGGATGGGTCTTTGAATATTCCATAGCCCATGTCGATGACTGGAAAAGCATCCGAGATAGCATGGATGAGAGGGAGGATGTTATCAATGTTGGCAGAATGATTAGGCTCGTAATGTGTAAGTTGGTCAATGGTGATGATTTTTCCATTAAGGGGGAACATCATCGTACGAAACACAAAAGAGGCTACCACCTTCATAGCATACATGTAGCTATGTCCGAACAAGATATTGTAATAAAGTGGGGCGTTGATAACTTCAATTTCAATCGAGATAGTTTTTCCCCCAAATTATACAGGGACATTTTGGAAGATCCCTTCAGAGGATGGTGGTCGATCGTCATAAGCTATTAGGGTGATGGCAGATGGTACTAGCTCAAGTGAGTCAAATTTCTGCCATACTACTTTGGAAATGATGCATGTGGATGCACCTTCATTAATGATGCACCGATGAAATGTGATGTTCTAGATATTAACTGGTATATGGAAGGATACCAGAGTGGGGAGGCATGGATAACCCTAGCATGAGGGTTATGTGCGTTCTGTCGTATAGGTATGTGGGGTATTCGAGGATTTGGTTCACTGCTAGGGAATAGGATCATCTATCGTTGTCTGGTTGTAGCTAGAGTGGTTTCTGAGTTGGTTGGGGTAGATCTAAGAGGGATGTTGTATTGAAGACCGTGTGTTTGCAGAATAATCTCTTCTTCACTGGTATGGAGGATATTGCGGTTGGATGGATTTCCAGGTTGATAGGGACCTGATTTTTTATATTGCCCCATTTGTGGTGGGGTAGAGTTTATCTCTTGTTGGGTATTCATCACATCTTGGTGTGGAATAGGGTTTTTCAAAATGGTCAGAGGTGGTGGTTGCAAATAATGTTGTGGGGCCAACTGAGGGGTAGGTGGTATCGAAGGGCGTTGAGTGTTCATGGATTCTTTCATCCATTTGTAATCGGAAATTTGGGGGAAGTTGTGAGTATAATGTCCATACTCACCACATAGATCGCAAGGGAAGTTAGTTTGGATATTTTTTGTCTTCCCTTGTCATGGTTGATTTTTATTGTTTCCCCTTTGGGAGTTTTTGTTGCCTTGATTCCGGTTTCCCCCAGTGCGATGGTTTTGTTAGAGGTTATTTCCTCTTGGTCCTGGGGTGTTATTGTTTCAATTTTTTCCTTTATTCTTGGAA
Source organism: Picea mariana (assembly GCA_032191745.1). NCBI lineage: Eukaryota > Viridiplantae > Streptophyta > Pinopsida > Pinales > Pinaceae > Picea > Picea mariana. The sequence goes on along the minus strand of JASDQU010293970.1, from coordinate 11,891 downwards.
TTATTCGGTTAATGGGTCGAATTTTCTATAATCATTTGTTCAAAAGTATGAACCTGTTGAATGGGAGAGGGTTGAGAAAATTTAACACCATCATATGGTTGGCCTGGTGGAGGAGAAACTGGTTGGGGAGGACCAGAAAATGGAAAATATGGATTTTTTTATGGATATGATCCATATGGTGTATAGGAAGTTGAAGTACTTCCACTACTGTTTGGGTTATATATGTGGGTTGAGGATGTGCTCGTACTTTATTGACAAACCGAATGCATCAAGGGTACCGGTGGGGGTCCTCCCAACGGCGGAGGGGGAGCCACAGGATATGATTGTTGGTGAGTGGGAGGAGGCTAATAAGACGTTCCTCCATATGGTTGGGGATAATTATTTGCACCATAAGTAGGTGATGGGTAGCCATAAGGGTTGAGGTGTGTCATAGAACCAATCAACCCATATGCATCATGAGAAACCTTACGTTTGTCCAGGACAAATGGTAGGGGTCTGGGTGCATCAGGAAATACTGTGTATAAGTAACCTGATTGGGCATATATGACATCAAATTGTTGGGTCTTGTTTATCGATTCCTCTTCTTTTTTAGGAAAAGTGGATGCTACATCCTTGGAAATCACAGGGACGAGTGATTTAAGAAACCAATCGAGATGTTGTTCTTTGGTGGTTTCTTCTTTACAAAAACTATGTCATCATTGCCATTCATGGATGTGGTCAATGATATGGATATCAGTGGTTTGTTTGAACTCATAGAGAATATCTAGACCAATGTCATGATGAACTAGTAATTGGAGAAGGGACAAAAATGCCTTGGCCAATGATTCAAAGGTCACATGGGACCCTGACTTTTCGTCCACATACCATTTGGTTGATGAACCAGTGAGAGTTCTTTGAAATAACCTCAAGCGGATGGAATCATCCATGACATTGTTTGAAGAGAACCATAAGTGGAAGGTCATAACATGGTTGGCAGGGTATTCCCCTGGTTTTCCTTCAAACTTCGGAATGTCTAAAGGCAATTTGGTAGGCATATTTAGCCAAGTGGCATCATGTAAAATGGGGTCATTCATGAGTTTGGTTAAATCGGGAATGTTGAGGGATGCTAAGTATGGTAAAGGGGTATTTCTTGGAGGATTGGTTCCATCCATTGTAGGTAGTAGACCCACCCCTTTAGAGGGATTTAGTGGGTTTGTCCTTCTTCTTTGAGAAGAAGTTTGACCTCTGCCTCCTTGTGAAGGAGAACCAATAGATGGATTGCCTTGGGTATTTGACCCAAGCAAAGTGGAACTAAGTAAAGTTGATCCCAAGAAAATATCACTCACTAGGGTGTGAGATGGTTGAGTCAGTGAGTTGGGAATACTAGGGACTTCTGCTAGAATAGGAGGTAGATTCTGCAAGCATCTAGAACGACAGGGATTTTGTGGTTCCTCTATGGTTCTATCTAGAAAAGTGAATGTGTTCAAATGGTGACAAGAGAGAAATAAATTAACAAGTTCTTTTTATATTTTTTACCTTCACAAAATAGTGTAAATCACAATTGCATGTAATCAAATGAACATCATACATCAACTGTAAAAATAATCTAGCATGTGGATAGATTGATTTTGTCTGTGTGGGGGAAAAAGAACAAAAATAAATGCTCGTGTCCTAAAATACCTATCGTCCTTCCTCTTAATTTATCATTGGGACTTCCAATAGCAATCGACAGTGGGGTCTAAATCCACTAGAAGAGGAATTAGTGAAGGTTGAAGTAGTTTATTATAATGAGGGGTAGAGGGTCCATATCCCGAAAGAGCTGGCGATATTTCACAATAGCCACACAAAATCTGACCAAGGTGCAATAGCAGCCCACAACTGCCATCTAGGTAGATATCCTATGTTTGGTCACTAAGTACCTCGGTCAAAGTGCAGAATTTAGATTTTCGGCCTAAACAATGGGTCATAGGATGGATACCCTCACAAGATTTGGGTGACTCAAGGAGGGATGCACACAACAACCGGACCTTGTCCTTCGACCCTTCATGGGTATCTCCTTGCCTTATGGTATAGGAACACTTGACTTGGAGGATTTGAAGGATCCCTATTCTCAACTTTTATTGTTTCAAAATGTGAGAACCTGATAACGGGGGGTTATTTGGATGCCTACCCCCGAGATCCTACCTAGACTAAAAAAATTATTTAGGCACCTCATGTGGAGGAAACTTAAGTGCATTTTTAGAAAAATGTTAGATGTAGTGGGATGAGAGATTGGGGTCATGGACCAACCTCGTTTGAATTAAATTGGTGTGGATAATTTCTAAAGAAGTACTCAAATCTTTCGGAGTTCCTTTGAAGTAATTTGTGGGTACTAAAAAAGAAATATTACTTAGTCCTCCACTATTCTAATAGAAATAATGTGTTTGATGAGTGGCTTTGTGTGCAAGAAAGTGAAAAGGTGTGAAAATTATTTTTAATAAGTTAATTGTAAGATTGTAGCATGTGGAATTCTTGTGGTCCTTACAAATCTTCTTACCTAGCTTACTAAGTTCTTTGGTACAACCTTGTGGAATATTTATATCCCTAAAGAACTATCAATGTGGACATATGGATACTTACTTGATCCTTTAAACTCCCTAGAATGTTGTCTATACTAGAAAATATTTTGAAACTATCCTAGGATTCTAGACATGTGGGAATGTATGGGCCCTTGATCTTTTAAGTTTTCCTAGAGTGTTGTATAGACTAAGAAAGATTTTTAGAAACTATCCTAAGATTTTAAACATGTGAGCATGTATGGGCCCTTACAAAGCTTTAAGATAATTTCCAGAACTAAGAGGTACCTTAGGGGAGTTTTTTCCTCTCTTAATGATTTTATAAGGGAGATGAAATTTCATTTCAACCACGTTTTATGATTCTCGAGATCACACTTGGGTGTGTGGGAAGAGCATACTTGGGGGTTAAAATCGATTTCTAGTCCCAACTTAATTGATTGTGTTTGAAAAATCAATAACTTAAACTCAAAGTTTTAAATGCCAAATGATCCATCCATGTGGCAACAAAGCAAAGAGAAGAATTGTGATTATTTGTATCCCTATGTGCTTATGTTAGCTAACAATTTTGTAAGAAAGGACTCTAAGTGAAGTGTGATTTCTTTACAAAGAGCAAGAAATTAAATCTGAAGCCAAGGGGACCTCAAACCACTAAGAAAACCTTTACAATTTGCAAAAAAACTTGAACTTGTGTGCGGGTTGTATTTCTGACAGTCGCGCTAAGCACGTAGAATGCACACAATGCACGGGCTTATGAAATATATTATGCGCACAGAGCATAGAATGCATGTTTGTGTGCTTCGAAAGTCACGCACTTCCTGTCACACATCGGGAAAGAAATTTCAGAATGAAATTCTCTTGTCTTGGCTCTGAATTATGACTTTGGAATACTGTATTAGGATGGTTTTGGTACCTACATATCCAAGCAATTAAAAAGAAGTCTTCTCAAGACTCAAATAGGGAGGAATTTGATTTGCAATCCCTAGTATGGTCGCCAATTTGTTGTGTTGGTTTTGTCACATGGGTGAGAAAAAACACAACACTTACTTTCTTAGTTAAGTCATCTAAACAAGACAGAGGGTTGTGAGTTGATTAGATAACCAAATACACATGAAACAAGAAAATAAACACAAAAGTAGAAGAAAACAAAGGTCATAAAACCTTGCAAGAACTAGAACCATGAAAAATGAAAATGACAATCATATAGCTACCAATGGATCAATGTATTGATATGTTAACACCGTAGAGAAACGAAGATACCTATGAATCCCCTCTTCCTCCTTGGGACAGATCTTGAGTGTTGTAGGTGTTGGACTCCAGGTGGGGGGTAGAAGAAGGGTATTTGAGTAATGGATTGGGGGATTGTCTCCCAAACTGGTATTTTCCCTTGGAGGAAAGTGGAATTTGGGACAAGTGGTTCGACGGTGTTTTCAGGGAATTCCTGAGGTAGTAGTTCGTCGACAGGTGGAACGTTGATGTGGGGAGGGGACTCAGTGAGAGGAGTATTGTCTCTGATATTCATTCTATTAGAGGTAACTATACACACTTGTGCTGAAATAAATGAGTTTAGGAGAGGTGGTGCTCCATGATAAGTTCCTAACGAGGACGGGTCTTTGAATATTCCAGAGCCCATGTTGATGACTGGAAAAGCATTAGAGATAGCATAGATGAGAGGGAGGATGTTATCAATGTTGGCAGAATGATTAGGCTCGTAATGTGTAAGTTGGTCGATGATGATGATTTTTCCATTAAGGGGGAACATCATCATACGAAACACAGAAGAGGCTACCACCCTCATAGCATACATGTAGCTATGTCCGAACAAGATATTGTAATCAAGTGGGGTGTTGATAACTTCAATTTCAATCGATATAGTTTTTCCCCCAAGTTATACAGGGAAATTTTGGAAGATCCCTTTAGGGGATGGTGGTTGACCATCATAAGCTCTTAGGGTGATGGAAAATGGTACTATCTCAGGTGAGTCGAGTTTATGCCATACTACTTTGGAAATGATGCATGTGAATGCACCTTCACCAATGATGCACTGATGAAATGTGATGTTCTAGATATTAACTGGTATATGGAAGGATACCAGAGTGGGGAGGCATGGTTCTTCATCGTCTATATCAAAGGTGATGAGTCGAGTATCAGTTGGGTCGACTGCCCCCAAGGCCTAAAGAAAGGAATTGTGTTATGATGGACAGGATTGAAGGACCTCCAACACAAACATGACTGCAGGAGATTGTGCTAATTCATCCACCATACTGTAGGTATGGGATGCCCTAGCATGAGGGTTATGTACGTTCTGTCGTATAGGTATGTGGGGCATTAGAGGATTTGGTTCAGTGTTAGGGCGTGGGATCATCTATGGTTGTCTGGTTGTAGTTGGAGTGGTTTCTGAGTTGGTTGGGGTAGATCCGAGAAGGATGTTGTATTGAAGACTATGTGTTTGCAGAATAATCTCTTCTTCACTAGTATGGAGGATATTACGGTCGAATGGATTTCTAGGTTGATTGGGACCTGATTTTTTATATTGCCCCATTTGTGGTGGAGTAGATTTTATCACTTGTTGGGTGTTCATCACATCTTGGTGTGGAATAGGGTTTTGAAAAATGGTCAGAGGTGGTGGTTGCAAATAATGTTGTGGGGCCAGCTGAGGGGTAGGTGGTGTCGGAGGGCATTGAATGTTCATGGATTCTTTCATCCATTTGTAATCGGCAATTTGGGGAAAGTTGTGAGTATAATGTCCATACTCACCACATAGACCACAAGGGAAGTTAGTTTGGATATTTTTTGCCTTCCCTTGTCGTGGTTGATTTTAATAGTTTCCCCTTTGGGAGTTTTTGTTTCTTTGATTCTGGTTTCCCCTAGTGCGACAGTTTTGTTGGAGGTTATTTCCTCTTGGTCCTGGGGTGTTATTGTTTCGATTTTTTTCTTTCTTCTTGGAATTATTCAGTTATGGGTCGAATTTTCAATATTCATTTACTCAAAAACATGAACCTATTGAATGGGAGAGGGTTGAGGAAATTTAACACCGGCATGCGGTTGGCTTGGTGGAGGAGAAACTGGCTAGGGAGGACCAGGAAATGGAAAATATGGATTGTTTTGTGGAGATGATCCATATGGTGTATAGGAATTTGAAGTACTTCCACTACTATTTGGGTTATATATGTGGGTTGGGGGTGTGTCATACTTTATTGAGAGACCGAATGCATCAAGGGTACCGGTGGGGATCCTCCCAACAGTGGAGGGGGAGCCACAGGATATGATTGTTGGTGAGTGGGAGGAGGCTAATAAGACATTCCTCCATATGGTTGGGGATAATTATTTGCAACATTAGTAGGTGATAGGTGGTCGTAAGGGTTCAGGTGTGTCATAGAACCAATCAACCCACCTGCAGCATGAGAAACCTTAGGTTTGTCCTGGCCAAATTGTCGGGGTCTAGGTGCATCAGGAAATACTGTGTATAAGTAACCTAATTGGGCATATATGAGGTCAAATTTTTGGGTCTGGTTTATGGATTCCTTTTCTTATTGAGGAAAAGTGGATGCTACATCCTTGGCAATCGCAGGAACTATTGATTTAAGAAACCAATCGAGACGTTGTTCTTTGGGGGTTTCTTCTTTACAAAAACTACATCGTCGTTGTCATTCATGGATGTGGTTGATGATATGGATATTAGTGGTTTGTTTGAACTCATAGAGAATATCTATACCAATGTCATGATGAACTAGTAATTGGAAAAAGGAAAAAAATGCCTTGGCCAATGATTCAAAGGTCACATGGGACCCTAACTTTTCGTCCACGTACCATTTGGTTGATGAACCAATGAGAGTTCTTTGAAATAACCTCAAGCAAATGGAATCATCAATGACATTGTTTGAAGATAACCATAAGTGGAAGGTCATAACATGGTTGGCGAGGTATTCCCCTAGTTTTCCTTCAAACTTCGAAATGTCTAAAGGCAATTTGGTAGACATATTTAGCCAAGTGGCATCATGTAAAATGGGGTCATTCGTGAGTTTGGTTAAATCAGGAATGTTGAGGGATGATAAGTATGGTAAAGGGGTATTTGGTGGAGGATTAGTTCCATCCATTGTAGGTAGTGGACCTACCCCTTGAGAGGGATTTAGTGGGTTTGTCCTTGTTCTTTGAGAAGAAGTTTGACCTATGCCTCCTTCTGAAGGAGAACCAATAGATGGATTGCCTTGGGTATTTGACCCAAGAAAAGTTGATCCCAAGATAGTATCACTCACTAGGGTCTGAGATGGTTGATTCGGTGAGTTGGGAAGACTAGGGACTTCTGCTAGAATAGGAGGGAGATTCTGCAAGTGTCTAGAACGACAGGGATTTTGTGGTTCTTCTATGGTTCTGTCTAGCAAAGTGAATGTGTGCAAATGGTGACAAGAGAGAAATAAATTAACAAGTGCTTTTTATATTTTTTACCTTCACAAAATAGTGTAACTCACAATTGCATGTAATCAAATGAACATTGTCAAGCTGCTATATTAAAGATTTTAATGACCTGAAACACTGAATTGTCAAACCAGGGCAAGTAAACTTAGAGATGCTACATTGTATGTGAGGGTAAGATTCTAATCCTTATCTAAAGACTATCTTAAGAAGAAAAAACAAACTCACTCTTAGAAACTGAATCCTAATGACTATCTTGAAACTTATCATCTCCTATGTAATTCATCAACAGAAAACAGTCCTATGCCTAAGTGCAGGTGCTTCTATTTCTGCTCTAATGTAATTTCACATGACTATCTACCACTATCTTTAATCATCTATCATCACTATTTCTATATAATCCATAACAGAAAGATTATTTCCTAAAATTCTTTTAATCTAAATATCGAAAATAAATCTAAATCTATTCTACAGGAAAAATAAAGAAATATCCTACTTACCCTACTGGTACTGGAAGCTTCCTCTAATTCACTTGCATCCTAACTATCCTAACTAAGAGAAGTAACCTAACTATCTAACAAAGAAAAGTAAACTAACTATCCTAACCAAAACAAAGTACATTCAAACTCTAAGTTACGTTCAGATTAAAAACTGGAATCAAAGCAAACCTAGTTCATGCCCTAAATTCTACAGGAATCAACCATTCTTTCAACATTCATCAATGTAGAAGATATTAATATGATGGAAACGATACAGTTGAAGAATAATTAAACAGAAATCTGAACAAGTTAATTCCCAAACTCTAAGCTAACATGCATGCAAATACTACAATACTGAAATAAACTAAATCTAAGATAGATAAAAGAAGCGACTTGAACCTGTTTGGCGGGCCCAACCAAAAGGTACAATCGCCGAAAGGAAAAACCAGAACTACTCAAATCATTCTACACAAACACTGTTCATGCTTCACGCTCCATTTACTCAGAAGAAATAACTCAAATCGTATGACAGTAAAGTAACATAACGCAAAGGCAGATTGTATTCAGAAATGTGTATCATAACATAACATAACCCAATGTTTCTTAGGAGTGATCTTCTGTTTATATAGATCCTCCTCAAAAGCAGTTTAAAGTAACAGTACATTAATTCAAACGGATCCCAGATCCGAAAATAACTTGAAATCAGTTAAAAACGGTCTTCACATCTTCGTGACACGCAGTGTCACGAAATGTGAGTCATGAAGTATTAACAACTCAGTTCTATAAGTGTGCCTTCAATCAGCATATGAGTGATGACTTCATCTATCATGTAAATCGCACTGTCTCCCACTCTGGCCATAACGCGCGGATCTTTAGCAGCTTCGTTGGTATCTCCATGGGGTACGAGCTGGTACCTGGTACTGGCAAATCCTGTTTCAAATAGAAATAGTACCTAACTCAAGCCACATTAGTTTCAATATTAATTTAAAGCATCAAAATACATAAAAATAACTTGAAACGTAAAAATACCTTGAGTAGCCCCATTGAGTGGTAAAGAGATGTCATGTGTGTCATAACAAGGCGAAAAGGGAGTGGTACTGGGTATGGAAATGGAGGTCTTTGTGATATAATATAGGCAAAAACATGATCAAAACTAGAGACCAACATGCCCCCAAACTGAAGTCTTTGCCTGTCCTCAGGCAACAAAAAATTCAAAGACTAATAGCGATCAGAGCGTTGCAGCAACTGCAACCAACATTTGTAACCTCTCATGTTTCTTCATATTTCTGATTTCTTTCTTGAGGACTCGGTTGATTATAATATGCTTTCTGGCAGTCTTCTGTAGTTTCCTGTTCCTTTGGAAAAGACCCTTATTCTTCTGTTTTAAACTTTCAATTTTAGACAAGAAATGATTTATCCTGACTTTCATGAGTTCATTCTCAGTTTTGTTATGTCGTTCCAAGATAGTGTATTCCTATAGCTTTTATTTTAACCTGTTATTCCTGCTTTCTAGTCTTTCTACCACTGGTTTCAAGGATTGACTGGAGGAAATTTCACAGTAGGTTTCAAATGTTTTATCTTGTCCTAGCTGTGCTTGAGGTCTGGATGCATGATTAAACTCGTCTGGACTTTGAGCAGGGGTGTCAACTAGATCAGAATGATGATCTGGGCTGAGTTCAAGAGTGAACTCATCTGGACTTCGTTCATAGGTGTCAACTAGATCGGGATTGTCGACTGGACTAGGTTAAGGAGTGAACTCTCTTTGTATCCAAGCAGGGCTACCTATTGGTACTCGAATTGGCTCATTCTGCTCAATTCCTTTGGGTGCAGTAGCCTGCCAACCCACTTTACGGGTTTTTCGAATTAATTGGGACGGATTCCAAGTCATTTCAGAGGGCTCTGGAGCCTCCTCATGATCATCCACACTTTCTAACCTCTCCTGTGGTGGGTAACTGGGCACAGAGTTATCCATACCTGACAATGTGCTTTTACATTTCCGTTTTGGATTCCTCCTGGGTTTGTCAGTCAACTCTGCTAGTTCTTCCACGTCAATAATGTTCACAGCAGCTAGGGAGGAACTCAGGATTTCAATGTTTGCCTCTGTAGGAGTAGTGTTCTTCACAGTTTCATTATTGGTTTCCACTCCATCAGACCCATGAGCATCAAATGAATGTTCTGAATCAGGGTCTCCAGCACTGGCTTCAATTGTGCTGTCGGGTATGTTCTTAGGGTTAGCACAGACTTTGGTCGGGGTTTTAACCCTCTTTTTCCTAGCGTTCAAGTTTTTCTGTGGGGGAGCAGGCTTAAAACTCCTATATTTAGACTTGGTAGAGGCTAGGGTTTTTATAGTGAACATATCCCAAGTTTCTTTCTTCTTGGACAGTGCAGACTTAATCAATATCTTAACAAGACCAAAATGAAATAGACTTCCACGAAAATCTTTGGCCTTTCGTACCTGTTCGGCCATCTTTTTTAAACTTTTCAACAGAAAGAAGGGTATGTTCAGCAGATGATTACCTTTGAAGTGTAACAGGAGTCGGGCATGGCAGGGAATACGATGGTATACCATCCTTCACACGTGAGGTAACGTTGGAGGATGGCTAACAATTGATCCCACTGTGGTTACAACCATGACCGCGATGTTCCCTCGGACCACTATGTTTCCCGGTACTGTGGTTTCAAAAGCCACGTACAAAGCTTTTTGTCAACAGCTTGTCCCTTTGTCCATCTCTGACCAGTGGTGGGCAATTGAATTGCTTCTGAAATAAATTTCTCCGTGACTTTGAACTCGAGCTTTCCCACTTTAGTGAACCCACCCTGAAAATGCAAAGAAAACTAAAGCGTAATTTCATCATTATATCCATCGAATTTTTTCAGAAACGGCTCCCATCCTGCTTTCTTAAAAATATCTCTGGTTGCCTCATACTCCGGAAGGGCCTCTAAGTCTGCATATGTCTCCGGTTCATGGCGATTTGCCACCATGGTTCCACTTGATGTCATAGGGAAGGTCTATAGATGAGCAGCGAAATTTGGATGAGGGTGACGAAGGAAGAGAATGTGATGAAGGATGTAGTCGGGAGAAAAATCATAGGAGAACATTTGAATTGTTGTGGGAATCGATGGTGTGTAGGAAAATGATGATAGTCCTACATGAGTGCAGAGTGTTATCATATACGAGTCATGTCAAACTCAGCTCCGGTGATGTTTATTCATTTTCATGATATGAAATGTCGAGGTGGGTTGGTTCATTAGGTACAGGTCATGGGTATGATTAAACATTATGGAGTAAAAAAGGCATCCTTAGTTCAAACTATTAATATGTAAATTAATACAGTAAATCAACATGAACTAAGCATACCTGAGTTATATTACCTATCCCCTTTGTTCTGCAATTCTTGCTGTAGAATTTTTCTTTTGAAGGTAAGTCTGGATCTGAAGGGCGCGAAAATTGTAATTGCTCTTGTATTTCTGATGACAACTGTAGCTGACGAACTCTGTGTTGGTACTGAATAGTACTGATGAAACAATCAGGAATCTGCAGAGAAATTTGAGCCAATAATATCCTGCTGAGAAAACTTCCTGTTTTTAACAGCAAATTATGATGATCCCTGAACTTGGCTTTTGTTCTGTCCTAAAAAATATCAACTGAAATCATGTCTTCAACAGCTTCAAAGCTCTACCCATGGTACAATGCTGATTTGTGTGAATGAATGTTCTGGAGTCGAACACAAACAGAAATCATCGGATTACCGACCATTAATGAATGTCGTTAACCGATGCGAGATGACCCACCAGTGATGTCAATGGGCCTCAAGGTACCTACAACACATCCTAACAGGTACGAATAGACGTGTTGGTGTCAAGTCACCTGTAGGATCTATCAACCAAGAGACATTGGTGTATTCCCAGGGTTGTTAGCAAGGACATCTGCCATTGAGGCATGCAGAGTCCAGGGTGCTAAATAATCTCTAATCTCTGCTCCAGATAAGGTGTTGAGGTTGATGGAGTGAGATTTGTTGGAAGGTGGACCTTAACGTATTCCACATCATCCAATGCGAGTGCAGATAGAAATCTTCGCAGACACAGTTTTTGGAACAGTAATCACTTACTTGTGGATTTTATGAGCCCAAGTTAGTAGATGCTCATTGCTTCCTCATGTTTGGAGAGTCTGAGGAAATGCTAAAAGAAGACTCTAAGGGGGTTTCTTTCCCATAATAATTCACCGGGTCTGGTAAAGAATAACCCTTCCTGATAAATGCCCCTTTCATACTTTAATGAGCAATCAAAGGGAGCAAACAAGCTCAAATTTATTTGTTTCAAAACAAGTCAGTTATATTGATAAGAAAATTTCATGAAATAAAACAGTCTTACCTTCTTACCTGTTGCGAGAGAGTGATAAAGTTCAGTTCTGTAATTGCTCTGAAAAACCTGTAAAACTAAAAATAAAAGATCAACATATCCAAAGAAA
>JASDQU010293964.1:4940-18339 GCA_032191745.1 Picea mariana | reverse complement strand
ATCATGATCATGATTTCGAGTGGGTGGAAGACCTTTGGGAATATCTTCAAATACTTTGGAATGCTTATCAATGATCCCTTGGAGATCTTGAGGAATAGATGGCTTAGATATTTGAACATCTAGTGAGCATAGTTGTGCAATAACACCTTGATTCCCCTTTTTCAATAATTTTGTCATGCCATTAGAGCTTATCGCCTTACCGGGTTCTCCAACTTCTCGTGGCCATAACTCTCTAACCGTGAGGAGTTATGTGATGTTCCACATACCACTGGAAATGGCATGACAAGAACTATCCATCTAGGATAGTTTAGCTAAAAAATTCATTGTCTTTCATCTCATTATTCCACAAATAAGCATGGGTTATCTAACCATACTTCTAGGATAACTCAATCTGCAAAGCATCTTCCCATGAGGGCTTTCACCATAAGGGGACCACTTTGGAGTTCATCCATTTCTAATTATTACAAACCATGACAAGACCATAATGAGTCATCTTTACATTAAACAATCTTGGGTCCATTCTCCAGCCTTTGTGCTACGGGGATTTTTTCAAGGGTTGACATCAATGAAAACCAACCTTAATCAACAATAACCACATCCTTAGCTTCAAGCCCTACTACAATACTCATTAAATTGGGAAAAATTTATGCAACAATCTAACCCAATAGATGTTTTTAAGTTTAACTTCCCCCGATGTTTTAGAGCCTTTAACGTTAACTCCTCTGATTGCTTCAGAGGATTTGACATTAATTGTCAATCCTTCATACAACCCTTCAGAAAACTTGGCATTAACTCGCTTGATCTCTTCGAAAACGTTATCTCCAACTCTTATGATAGATGCATGTTTGTGACCTTTCCGTTAACCTACCAAACGTTCATCAGAGCACTTATCACTAACTCACCAGATGTAATATCCCTAGGTTGACCCCAGTTGTAATTGTGCATATAGGTTGGTGAGCCATGATATTTTGGGGCCAGAGTGCCTTTGTGTATGTACTTTGAGTCCATAGTGGGATATAGAGCCGAATGTTAGAAGTCTTGTGGTCCTATCCTGTGTATTATGTAATCACTCAAATACTAATAAAATTACACCATTGTTGCAGACCATCCTGACAAAAGAGTAAGGGGGATAAACTCCACTACAGTGAGAAAGGAGGCTAAGAATATTTGGTTAGGGGGATTAATCCAAGAGAATATTTAATAATAGTTTATAGAAAACTTAATTTATGGGATACATCAATTTATCCTAGGTTTCAAAAGGAAGGGGATGAATCATCAAGTGGTTCAAAGGGATTTTTTGAGATGAAAAGTGACATCTCATGAACATGCAAATAAAATGGGAAATCTTATTGCATTTCCCCCATCATTCAACGATTCCATTTTTCTATTTTGGGGACACTCGCATTCAAGGATCCATTCATAGCGTACATGTGTTTGGATAGCTTGGGAGCATTTTCTAGTGAATTGGAATTGAAGAGGTAGGTTGTCATGTTCGTGGGAAGTTGAAGAGGTAGGTTGTCAGGTCCATAATCCTTCTCTCCAGGTGGGAGAAGTGTTGTTGAAAAAGGTGGGTTGTCAGGCCCGTAAGCATTCTCTCTAGGTGAGAGAACTGTTGGGAATTGATTTCCCAAGGTTCCAATTGTAGCTCCAAGGATCAAAGACTTCCTGTCCAGCTTGTTGTTGAAGCCAGGAAGGGAATTGGAACAGTCGATGGGGCCCACTTCCTGGGTCAGATAAGAATGTGGGGAAATTAGAGACTAGAGTTGGCTGGAGTTGGCACTTAAATCTGAGTATTATTGGTGTTAGCAGACTCAATCTGGAATAGGAATCCTTTTTTTCCAAGTGGAGTTTAATCCCATCTCAGAGGTGACCTACTATTAGTTTTTGGGAAGTAGAGTCTATGGCTGGGAGGAAAGTCATAGGTCTGCACGCAGTTGGTGATATTCCTTAAATATAAGTTCTTTATCTGAGTATTTTACTTAATTACTATGTGTAATTTTGTACTCTAGTTATGGGTAATTGCTAATATAATTATGCTTCCATATATCTTCTGTTATAATGGCACATAAGTTGTAATTACATGATTTTTGTCATGGGTTTTCACTGTTGTAACTATCCTTGAACAATTGTTCCCGAAATTGTTCAGAAATGGAAATTATATGTTACAGACAACAACATTTGGTGTGGTAACTATACTTGTGTATATGTGCTGCTAGAATCGCCTCAAACTATACATTTTGTATGCACACAGAGTTTATATAATTATTTATGTGTTCTTTCCAAGGGTATTGACCGTGGTAATTATACTTGGATATATATTGTTGTGTTATTTATATTTCAACATACCTGGTACATTAGCACAAGAAATGTGAATAGGTATTATCCATCATAGTATGGATTCCACTGAACTTACACCTTGTAATGAACATGGTTTGTGTTCATCTATTTCCTGTTATGGGTTATTATAGTTGTAATTAGAAATGAATATTTTGTTGCTATTTTTACCCAGAAATTGTGAATTACATGCTTGTATATATATCCACATGTTATATATGAACATATATGCAAACATAAATTGAGTGGAATTCGGTAGTTGGGTTGGAATTTCTCTTGTCCAAGCTTGGACAATGTGTTGGATGCATTTTTCTCCTACACAATGATGGGAAAATCCTTATCCAAATTGAACGAGTTATAGAGGCTAAGGATGGCCTAAATAATAGTTGGAAAACCTGAGAATGAAAACCAGATTCGTTGAAGTCCAGGTTCAGACTGAATAAACTTCAAAACCCATGTTTTCCTCAATAGAAATAATAACCATTTATCTCGGCATAGAAATTTAATCATGTCCATTGATTGAAGTCCACTTCACTCTATAGCATGCCATTTATCAGGGTCCTTTCCAATCGTTGGATTCCTCAAAGGTAGATCGAAATATCCTGACCGTTAATCGGGGTCCTCATGTACGAGTAATTGTTGAGGATCTAGGTTGTTTTAAACCATTGGATCCACTGGGAAGTACTTGGGGGATAAATATTCATCGTTGGATCTATTTCGAAAGGGATTCAAAGTATAACATTCAGAATAGGCCGCAATACTGAGTCCCAAAGGGAAGACTCTGAGCGAAAATCATGATCATAGATCGAGTAGCATCCGGGAAGAAATCTTAGTCATTAGATCTATGATGATCCATCATAAACAAAAGTATAAGAGTGGGATGATGTCACGCCTACATAGGATACAAGTGTGGCAGTCTACGTGTCATTGAGTTAACACGTGAAAACAGTTGATTGGTTGATGAGTTGAGCATGGGCTCATTGGGAGAGATGGGCCTTTAACCTTAGTCATTGATTTAAGGTTTGGAGAGATCTCAGCCATTCTTCAGGGGTAGGTCATCGGAGTAGTGGTGGTAAAGCTACTTCGATGGAAGGGGTATGAAGGATTATCATGGCCATTGATCAATGATCAACCAAGAAATAATCTTGATCGTTCATAATATGTGGGGTCATCAGAGTATCCCTGATTAGGGTACTTTTATTGGTAGATTTCAAGAAGTTCTCATGGTCATAGATCGACTAAGGGGTGAGGTGGAATATCCACCATTGACCAGGGTGGTTCGTTGGACGAGGCCAGAAGGAAGGTGATGTTAGAATGGTGAGAATGATTTCACCCCAACAATGCATATAGGACAAGTGTCATTACCTGGAGGGAGGATTCAACTCCTTAGGGTTGATGTGTATGGCACGTCAGTCCCCATGGAGAGTCCATGTGTTAGGTGGCAACTGTGTCACGTGGAAGAGTGTCGTAGCACTTAGGGAAGTGAAAGGAGTTGTGTCCTGAGTGTCATGCGTCAATCCAGGTGGCATACTTTGATAGGGACACGTGTTCTGGATGCCAACCCAAATGCCACATAGGTTCCCACTAAAACAAAACTAGGAGTGAGGATGATGTAATGATGTGGAGTGATAGTGTGTCAGAGGAGGACACGTGGCATCCTCTGAACGAAAGGGAAGATAGAGAGTGGAATATTGATGGGGGCTTACCTCAGGAAAAGTTTATAAGCCATATCCCTTGAATTCATCTATGATAAATCACAGTCTTCCATTGGAAGAGGTTGGTCGGAGTGGGTTAGAATGTCGAAGAAAGGAGTACTCTGAGTATTAATCTAGGGCTTCAATCATGTTGGGTATTTGTTATATTATTTGCATGGTTAGAAATAGTGTAAGAGGGGGGGTGCTAGGCCCCCCCTCCAGGGGGTTAGAGTGGGGCAGATTGCCCCATTTCCTGGGGGGTCATAGGGGGGTGGAGCCCACCTGTCTAGGTGGTCGCAAGGGGGAAGTTAAGTAATTTTTCAGCACATGGTTTTCATCGATGGTTTTCTATTTCCAGTTAATAAATTAGGGTCATTGACTAATATGGGTTATTGAATTAGGTTTTTGGATGCTACGGGATCTTATATGTATATTGTATTGTAAACAATGTATGATGTGAACGAATATAGAATATGTTGGTTTTCCCGGTTTGGGTTTCCAGGGGAAAAATATGTGTGTAATGTGTCTATATTCCATTGTATCCTTTATGTTATTTTATTGAAAATATGTTTGCAGTAAATAATTGCACAAGGTTAAAATATACAAATCGGTGATACCCATAATGCACAACAATTGTCGATTATAGCGGGGTATGCAGCTAAGTACAAAGACTGAGCACGATGAGCGTTATCCATCGCACATGCTGGAAGCTCCAAGGGAATCAGATTCATTGATCATCGGTTCTCCTAGAGTGTCTAATCTATCAAAGGGAATACCATCGGAACTCAGTCATTGGAGTGTGAAAATAGTCGAAGTGCGAACACTCCGATGGGAGGATCCCGATAGAGTTAAAGAATGTTGTAGGAGGTCCATCAAGGCACAGGTCCAAGGAAGTGTGTGGCAAGTTCCACGTCCATACCATGTGGGCTAGCACATGTGCCAAGGTGCCATGTCTATGTCACATGGGCTGGAACATGTACCAGGGTGCCACGTGGATGCCACATGGCACTAAGGTGGAAGTGAGGGTAAAAAGGGATGAAAACTTTGGAACAATGTAACTTTTGAACCAGAACCTAGATTTGAGCATATTTACAGTCATTAGGAAGATTTGGATGAGAATAATCAATTTACAAAGTCTAATTGAAGAAGTGAATAGTTGGAAAAATAAGAAAAATTTGGCACCACATCCCTTAGAAGGTACTTAGGGGGTCGACTATGTTACACCCGATACACTAATTCCATCATCGGTGAAGTTCACATTAAACTCTTTGATTTGCGCATTTAATGCTATCGAAATATTTCACACTAAATATTTCAATGGTATTTGGAGGAACTGTAACTAACTTCTATGATTTGCATACCAATTCATCGGAGCAGTTGGCACTATCCCTTCTGATAGTCATCAGAATAGTTCATAAGAACTGCTCTGATTTTGGCCTTTTGAGCATCTTTTAAACTAGTTTCTTCTCTAGCTCTCACCTAAGTTCTCACCGTGCATGTTATTATACTTCCGTCAATGGATGACGATATTCCACCCAACATCAGCTCAAGATAATCCTCAGGTAGTTGAAGTTACTTAGATAGATTAGTTTTATGTATCATTTATGTTTTTGTCTGTACATTAATCCCATCTTTACCTTGCAGGTTCATACATGTCTCTGAGAAATAAAACACCTACCACGGAGGCCTATGGAAGTGGCCAACAAATTGAAGATGAATCAGATGTTGTTGGGGCCATGCATGACGACACCTCTCGACTCCTAGACAAGGAAGGGGATGCACTCAGATGGGGTGATGTGTATTAGATGTTCAAAAAATGGAACTTATCTATTGATGTCGAAGACCGGGATGAATTGAAGATATTCATGAACATTAGAAGGTATGGAATATTCAAAGTAGCAGCCCATGTTGTTTTGTTACCTTTCACTAACACCATCGCTTGGATATTGAAGCACATAGATTTGGGGAACATATATGTTTGTAACTCTAGAAGGGATCCGATAGTGTCGTTTTGGCCCAAAGACTAAGAAAAATGATATCATCTCGAGAATGAGACTAATAAGCTGGATAAAAAAATTCGCATTGAGTTTGAGCACACATCCAATGAGTTGTTCCCTATGTGGTACAATCAATTCAAACTTATACCCAAGGGAGGGTACCCTACGACTATGCTAAGAAGTCCTTATTATTACATGGTAGTCATGTTATGCGTGTTATATGGGGAACAATATGCCTCCCAGCTCTCCCTGTCATACATGCCACTAATTTATTACTTCACAGATGAAGGATTATCATTTAACTAGGATGGCATCTTATTGACCAACCTCACATAATCCATCACTACAATTGTAGAAGCTCGACCGGGAACTTTCCCAAGTTTACACATGTCTTCATACCTCATGGACATCATGTGCATAGCCCACCAATACCCAAAGATCGGGTGAAAATGGAAACCATCAAATGAATCCATTCATATATACTACAAAATGCTCTAGGAGCACAAGTATAGGACGTAATACCAAAATATCTGCGAACACTTTTTGGCCCTTCTGTACAAGTTCATATTTTTCACACTAGCCCCATGTATGACTAACAAAGAAATAATTGTCATAAAAAGGATAGAGGATTGGTACCTTATGGGGAACGGTACTTATATCAGGGTGTATGATGCCACAAAATCCCCCTGTTTTCTCCCTCAGTTTGTACCATACAAGATAGTACTCCAAGAGGTGGCATATCAAACAGTGATCCATGGAGTAGGAGGAATGTTATATCAAGGAAAGAAGGAAATATGGCCACGAATCCCATTGTACATTAGTGTCTACTCATTTTCAAACACCAAGAAAGCAGAGGGAGAAGTAAACACCTTGTTCTCATACCATTTTGGAGAGGAGAGGTCTAAGAGACATGACCCAAAGGGTGTCATAAAAGAACATTTTAATAAGGTAGAATTTCCTTGGGAATACACAACAAAAATATGGGAGGAGGAGGAGGTACATCACAATGCAAGAAATTACGATGATTTCACCTTCAAGATACTAGGAAGACCCTTGGGGAGGATTCTGGATGATAATAAAGCATGAGAAGAAGCCAGAAAGAAAGAAAAGGAAGAGACAACATAATGGGTGTATCATGCTTTCACTTTTTCACAATCAGGATCAGCAGAGGAAGAAGAGACACTAGAGAATAAAAATAGGAGGAAGAAAGAGAAGGTTCACAAGAAAAAGAATGGCACTGCTGAGAAAAAGAGGAAATTTGTCTAAGAAGGAAAATCCAAAGAAAAAGAAAAATCTGCAGCAAAGGCAGCTACCTAGAAGGAATTTGAGCAAGAGGCAGCGGTAGAAAAAGTTACACCAGACATAGTTGCAACAAAAGTGGAACAATGAGAAGTGAAGGAAGTGGCAGACAAAGAAGAAGAGGAAGAAAAAATAAATAAATATCACGAAGCAAGAAATAGTGAGACAGTCCCAATGGACATCGATATCCCTAAGATATCAACAGTCGGTGTTGTTGGAATACTGAGAGGGGGGCATGAATTAGTATGAGAACAATCAATACTTTTAATCACAATGTAAAACCTCCAATAAATATCATGAGCATTCAAAACACCATAATTCAATGCATAGACATCACATAAACATAGTACACGATAATTTTACGTGGAAACCCAATGCAGGAGAAAACCACAGAATTATTTTCTTATTTAACAAAGAGTACATTCATTGGAAGCACCAAATTATTATTTCTCTAGCTACAACTGGAAGGAGCATCCAACCCCATATTTACAAGTTGTAACCTGAAGGAAGCTCCAAATCCCTAATTTAATTGACTCCAACCGGAAGGAAGCTACAAACCCCTTTCCTTTCCCCGTCTAACTACCCTGAAATATAAGTGTAGACCAATATATCGTTACCTCTGCAATTGAAACTGATAACATGTTGTTGTTGTTGTTGTTGTTGTTGTTGTTGTTGTTGTTGTTTATGATACCTTTGTTGTTGCTACTGATATCGGTATCTCATCAATACTGCAACCACACATACCATATACCAGGATTCACAATAGAGTTCTCCATATCAAATGCTTATGAATCACTAAGACATACATGTTTTTGATTTCTTCAAAATACTCACCCTAACACACACGGAAGACATACCTTTAACCTGTAGTTGACCTAAGTTTTAGATCATGGATCTTCAACATTTTTTCCTCACAGGTTTATGACCCTATACAATGTCTACTCACGAGTATCTGCACTTTTCCTCATTGCATCTCATGGATGGACATGCTTTTCCTCCTGAAAGTCACGGATTTTCTCAAAGCACCTTTGTCTATAACTTCTTCTTTGTATGATCGACTCCTAAAAACTTCTTACTTCACTTGACTTCTCTGTCTTCGACTCTCTGCCTCAGATCTCCAACCTGTATTCTCATAAGTGATTTTCCATATGACTCTTCTATGTGTTTTAATGAGGATCTCATGCAACTCACATGCAACTTGTTAAATTATGTTTATAGTTACTTTGGCATGCAACTTGTTAGTTTTTACAGCTACTTTACCTTGGCATGCAACCTGTTAACTTCATTTTCAAGGGTTGACATCAATGACAACCAATATTTCAACAATCCAATGACACTTAATCTTTCAATAATTACAATTAATATTTAAATAATTAATCTTTCAACAATCTCCCCCTTTGGCATTGATGGAAACACTTAGTCACAACACTTCTCATGCTCATGTTGGCTCCCCGTGTCTTCATGCCTCTTCTCTTCCTTTTCATGCTTATGTTTTTCTCTCTCCCTTTGACATCAATGGAAAAGGATGACTTCTCCTTGGGGATTCTCCCCATGTTTGTAAGCCTCTGATCTCTATTGATGTTTCTCTTCATGGTGCTTCCTCGTGTACATATCTAATAAAAATCATTCAAGTCTTTCATGATTACTCCTTCTCTCCCCTTGAAGTATTGTGCCAGCTGCCATGTATATCACTGTGGGGTTGAAACTACTCCAAGTTTATGTCGACGATACTCAAAATTCTCCCTCATAAGAGATTTGGTGAAGTCATTTGCAATTTGTTATTTTGTCCCAACATACTCTACCGTGATGTTCTTCTCTGTAACATGTTCCCATAGAAAGTGAAACTTGATTGGAATGTGTTTCATCTTGGAATGCATAACTGGATTCTTAGAAATGCGTATAGCACTGTGTTATCATAGAATATCATAATAGGCTCATCATATTCCACATGTATGTCCTACAAAGTTTGCTTCATCTAGAGAACATGTGTACATAATGTTGTTGTTGCAATATAATTTGCTTCTGTTGTGGACAATGATAATGAAGATTGTTTCTTTTTCAACCAGGATACCAGACAATCACCCAAGTAGAAGGTTGCTCCACTTGTACTTCTTCTGTCATCAACACTTCTTGCCCAATCCACACTTGTGTATGCAACTAGAGATAGATAATTCCCTTTTGGATACCATAATCCATAGTCTTTTGTTCCTTTGAGATATATGAATATTCTCCTTACTACCATAACATGTGTTTCCTTCGGTGTTGCTTGAAATCTTGCCACATGTCTAACTACTTTCATCACATCTGGTCTCGATATTTTCACATAGAGTACACTGCCAATCATCAATCTGTAAAGGCTCTAATCTCCATCCTTGGATATATCATCTTTGCTCAATTTTCAACTGGTCTGCATGGGAGTACTTACGGACTTGAAATCTACCATTCCAAACTTATTTAACATTTCTTTGATATACTTGGTCTTGGAGATGAAAATATATGTATCTTGTTGACATATGTGGAGTCCCAAAAAGAAGACAATTCACCAAGTAATGACATTTTGAATTTATTTTGCATGTCATTAGCAATTTTTGTACTCATCCTGTTATCATCACTTCCAAAAATAATTTCATCAACATAAAATTCAATTATCATTATACTATCTCGATTTACCTTTATGTAGAGATTGTTCATCAACATAAAATTCAATTATCATTATACTATCTCGATTTACCTTTATGTAGAGATTGCTGTCTACATTGCCTTTGCTAAACCCTTGCTATTATAGATACCTGTCCAATATTGAATACCATGCTATGGGGGCTTGTTTGAGTCCATACAATGCCTTCTTCAATATGCAAACATGATCTTCCTTTTCTGACAGTATGAATCCTTTTGGTTGTTTGATGAGACTTCTTATTCTAGTTCTCCGTTTAGGAAGGATGATTTTACATTGATTTGATATATGTTGATTTTCTTCAAACATGCATAAGCCAAGATCAATATGATTGCTTCCATTCTGGAAAATGGGGAAAATTTTTATTCAAAATATATTCCTTCAACCTGAGCATATCCCTTGCATACTAACCTTGTTTTTTTCCTGGTTACCTGTCCATTCTCGTTCAGCTTGTTTTTGAATACCCATTTTGTGCCAATCATGTTCTTATTCTTAGGCCTTGGAACAAGTTCTCATGTTTCATTCTTATCTATATGATCCAGTTCTTCTTCCATATATTTTATCTAGTGTTCATCAATGTTGGCTTCTTCAAAAATGTTTGGTTCAACTGTGGACAATAGTGCTAGATGTCTTTGTTTTGGTGAGCATAATTTTCTTCGGCTTTAAAATATTGCATTTGTATTCCCAATGATCTGTTCTAATGGATGATTTTTTTGTACTCGTTGGCTAGGAGTTTTGGGAGATATATGAAGATTTTACTAGTCATCCTCCACTTGCTCTACTTTTGGTTGCTCTTCTTCTTCTTCCACTTCTGCTTCTTCTACTTCTTATTTCAAAGCCTCTTCTCCTTCCTACTCTATTGAGTCTTTGCTTTCTTCTTTGGGATTTCATACACTTGTCTCATCAATATGTACATTGATGTTTTTCACTATTCTGTTGAGTCTCATATTTAAACACTTGTATGCCTTGATTTTTCTTGAGTACCTGACAAATATGTCTTTGTCAACTCGAGAGTCAAATTTTCCAATCATGTCGTCTTCTCTTTTGATATAGCACTTGTTTCCAAATACTTTAAAATGCTTCTCATTTGTTGGTATTCATTTCCATAGCTCATAGAGATTCTTATCATTGTTACTTCTGAGAATTCCTTTGTTCAAGATATGAGCTATTGTATGTGTTGAATTTTGTAACTATGGTCGGTCTTCATAAAGTGAAAAGTCGTGTCTGTTGGGGAGGCCAGTTTAGTATAAATAAGGAGCAAGTTTGGCTCATTTGTAACTCGAGCAATTTTCATATCCTAGTAAATCTATGTGATCATGTCATATAGAAAAATAAACATGGTATTAGAGCGGTACTGGACTTGACTCCCTCACGGGAGGGCCCAGGAAAATGAGAGTGGATTATTGTAGGTAGTGTAAATTTTCTATTGCATGGTTGTAAGAGACATATGGTGAAGGGTAATGCTTATTGTTGCATTCCATATGTTGTTGTTACATAGTGGCTTCGTGGACCTGCGAAGGAGTTTGGAGGTTTACATGGTTCATTGTTTGATTGTTTCCCTTGTGTTTGTACACACTACTAGTTCTTTTGCATTGAAAATCAAGTAATTTAAAGGTGCCAGAGAGCATAAATAGAATTTCTCTCCTGACATGTATGTGCCTCAAAGATTTGATGTGAAGGAGATTTGTTAGTCTGAAGATCATATAAGAATGGGTAGTGTGGTTGTGATACATGTTAAATCTAGCTTGTGAGATGAAACTAACATCTCGATAGTCACTCCCTATTTGTACTGCGTTGTGAAAGAGTTTCCTTTGTACAATATTCAAGCCATGCATGGAGACGCATTCTAAGCCACAATAATCTTGAATTTCTAACATGGTGTTGGGGCATCCAATTGTTGACAAGAGGGGTGATCTATTCATGCTTAAGACACTACGACACATGTTTCCTTTGAAACGATCTACGTTGTGTTTCTTAGTTATAAAAGTAGTGTTTGTTATGGTTTGTTCACATCCACAAATGTGAGAATAGACAGTTTGATGCCTGGGAAGTATACTCGTTGAGATAAACAGTGTGTCAAAATGGAAGATACCTAAGTTATGTTGTGCGATGGGTCTGCAATCGTTACGAGTGGATGGGTTCTCATAATGAAAATGAAAACATGTTACTGGACAATCAGTGGACAATCAGGATTATGATACTACTCAGTTCAGGCGGAATATAAGTTGAAATATTGTTGATACTGATGTCCAGAATGGTTAGAAGGCTACAGTTCCTGATATCCGTAGGGATGAATCATGTGATGAATTTGTGGGTGAGATTTAGTTCTCGAAGCTCTGTGAAGTTCGCTATATGGCTGGGAATAGCGCCCGATAACTCATTTCCCGAAAGATCGAGCTTCTCCAGCGTGGCCAACTTTCCTATTGAACCGGAAAGACAACCAAATAGTAAATTGAATTGACCCGCCTTCCATAGGTGTTGCAGTGGACACCTTCTTAGCTACATGGATCCACATCAAAAGAGTTGTCATTTCTCCAGCTTGAGAGCACATTCGGAGGAACAGTAAAATATGACTTAACTTCTAGAAGCACGACTCCATCTGCCGATAGAGCATTAACTTTGTGAAACACTGCAAGTAATTAGCCAAAATTGTGAAACATGTGCATAGGTTTGAAAGATGGAGATCGATGAAATTATTGTTACTGGGTGTCCACATAGTTTCTTCGGTTTCTGAGAAAGAGGGCACAAGATTTTGGTGTTTTTGGTAAATATCAATAATTATCAAGAAGGATATGGTGATTAAAGACTTGTGTGATTTCAATTGGAGTTTGGTTCAAGAAATCATAAAGTTAAGAAGCACCAAAGATGGATATACAGGTGGAGGACTTGGGAAGACTGGATAGGTCATTCTACTTGTTGCAAAGAGGGAAACCTACATTGAAAAATCAATTGGTTGATGATAGTATGCATGAGTTGAGGAGGCCAGACAAAACTTCAAAGGCAGGAGGGCCTCTAGGAGATGTGATACCTCCTGGGAGGATACACTTGTTTCGGTAGGGTTTGCTTCAATGACAGAGGGATTTGGCCTCTAAGTTTAGGATGAAGGATCATGGCTTAATGCATTACTATTTGGGATTATAAGTATGGTAGAATCCAGGTGAAATATTCCTAGGTCAAGGGAAGTATGTTGTAAATTTCCTTCAGAAGTTTGGGATAATGGATTGCAAATCCATGGAAACTCCCATGGTAACAAATCTGAAGAAGTTGAGAGACTCTAATTCTGATCTGGTAGGCCCCTCCATGTACTGGTAGTTGATTGTATCATTGATGTATTTGGTTAATACTAGGCTGGACATTTGCTTTGTTGTGAACACGTTGATCCAGTTCCAAGTGGAAACGAG